>BQKZ01000812.1:2411-14866 GCA_036244855.1 Temnopleurus reevesii
ATCATACGCAGATAACACGGTGGACCTATACGTTCAGCTTGCGCTCGATGAGCGTACGACGAGCGTCAATCCACCGAATGACCAGCATCTTTGTGCGTCAAGAGAGCATTTCTAATTTCCAAAAATGCTGGGCCGACGACTCTAAAAACGCAAAGGTGTGAGTCGACCCTTAAATAGATGTATTCACGTTTGTGTCTGCTATAAGAGGCTGGCACAATAAGTGAAAACATCGTAGCAAGAAGAGGATAGCTAAGACTATTTCGTGCAATTGGCCGTTGCATACAAGGCAAAAACAGTAGCATGCGGTCTATATAATCTCGACGTAAGGCACCTTTCGGCGAATTAACACCACTGTCATCAAAGAAGTTCGTATTTCTTCAGGTTTTCTCTTTGTATAATGTCCTCGCAGTAGTGGAAGACTTTCTTGATATTCTCCGTGTCCACTGCGCATGTGTAGTGGGGATAAGAGCACTTCCGGAACTTGATGGCAGTGTTTTGCACGGTACTCAGTTCCTGAAGAAGAGGTGATAATTGTGTGGTAAAAGTTAATTTACGTCATCATTCAACTACTATTGAAAGTTCTATAGCTTACAAACTACCAATTTTAGGTTGTTATGGCCCCCAGTACATACAAAGACGTATCTTGATTTTAAACTATATTTGTGAGTACGGTATCATATTAGCATTGAAGCTGTGACATCAAATATCATTTAGCGATTTACACAGTCATTCTAAAACAAACAAACAAAATAATAGTGGCGAACCGATTCCTGTATTCGTTAACGGAAACTGATGATTGTGGTTTCATGTTCAGCGGCAGTTTTTTTTTAATATTTTTGTATGTACACCGTTTTCATATTTTGGTGTGATTTTTAGATACCCTGCAGTTCAAAAGAAGAAAATTCTTAATGAATTTTGAAAAAGAAAAAGACATGGTGTGATGATTAAATTACCACATATTAGACTCAGTCTAATTTGCTAAGAATACAGCAGTCTGCTGAATTCTTAGCGAATTGACAATAAACACAAATAAGCAAAAGCTATAATACTCACTGTAAATTTGTCTTTGATGAAGCTCTTAACTTTGAAGAATTCCCGACTTTGGACCATACCAAGCTCTGGAAAAGCTACAAGATATAAAAATATGATAGAAACCATCAAATATCATGACGGAATTAAAGGCCAATCCGAATCTGTACGAAGGACCGACCCACACCTTTGCGTTTTTGCCTGCGTCGGCCCAGCGGTTTTTTTTTAATTAAAAACTTTCCCCGACCGCACAGTATTAATACGCTGATCAGACGGCGGACTGACATTTTGTTATACGCTCAAGGAGCGTAGCCCGAACGTCAGCCCACTGTATTACCTGCGTTTTGTGTGTATAGAGAGCGTTTTTAATTTTCAATAACGCTGGGTCGACGCACGTGTGAAAGTGGCGACAAATTTGGTTATAACTACGGCTATTTTTATTTCTCTCGATAAATGTTAGGGGAAAATCTCTCCAAAGTGACTCAAAACTGTTGATACTTACTTGATTCTTTTCTTCTCTGTCTTTCTTGCATCGATCTCGTTACAAAACAGCAGCACTGCTCTTCAACTGGTTCAATCGTCGCTGTTTGTGACAAAGCAATAGAAATTAGAAAGGTAGAAAGTAAAAGCAATGATTTTGTTGTTCGTGCACGGGGACAGGCTGATGTGATGAAAATTGTGGACAAGGAGCATGGACACAACCAATTCAACAGCTCACTAATTGATTCAAATTTATGGACGTTTCTTGCATGCTAACATACGTAGTTACATAGTATTCTTTAAACATGTAAGTAACAATTTGAGTACAATACTTGGAATACAGTTTGTTATGCATTAGTTGTTCCTTTGTCAGACAGGCCTCGCACAAGTATTTGGGTTGTGAAGAAGAGACTTAGTGTTAGATGTATTCATAAAATTTGCATCATTTAGTGATCTGGTCTTTTCAAATGAAAAGAAATTCCCTTCCTCAACTGCGGGTTTGGAAAAATAAGCAAGTGTCGCAAGCATTAAGCCCATTAAGCCCACATAGGGCCCCGGACGCAACACGATTCAACACAACTCTTTGTTCGAAGGCAGCTAACTGTAAATCAACAAAGAGTCGGGATGAATCGTGTTGCTTCCGGGACCCTATGTGACCAGGGCTTTAACCTAGGCTGTGTTTCATGAAGCTGTTTGTACAGGTACGCACGACTCTGCGCACGACTTGTGACACTTTCTCTAGTGCTGCCCCAGTGGTAGAGGGGATATTGGGTGTAACAAAAAGTCACTAGTCGTTCGTAAGGTTGCATGTACCTCTACGAACAGCTTTCTGACACATAGTCAACGATGCTTGCAGAACAATGCTAAAAGGATGTGAAGATTTAAGGGTCTAATTTTTACATGGATTCCATCCTCCCGTAATTTGACGCTACTCAAATGTCTATTTTAAAGAAATAATGTCTATCCTACAGGTATTTTGAGAATGAGCATAAACCAGGTTTAAAATGGAACTAACTTAGCCAATTGTAAAACTTTGAAGTTCATGCAAATGAAAATTTTCAAATCGTAAATGTTATATTGTTTGACTCTCTTTTTATGTACTTACGTGGCGGTGTATAATCGTCATATTCAGGAAAGTATTGTTGTATCTTCGTCCGGCCACTTCTGATTTTATCGGCTAATATATCTTGTTTGTTGAGAAAGATGATGACTGATGTTTCCTTTAAGAATCTGCGAGGAAATGTAAGTCATTTCAAAACAAAATTATCAATTGGGAAGTCAAATCTAAGTAACTATTCCCTTTTGTGCACTTTATCGAAGGACTAACGGAGTGCACAGGCACTTTGAATAATGACTACATTCTATTAAAAAAATTACTTGCCTTTGAAAATGGATTTGAAATGTTCTTCTTAATATGTACAATCTTGAATTATTGTTCTAGTAAAGTGAAATTGTATTCAGAAATGGCGCTCGTTGGAAGTCAACAACCTCCAACTTGCATTTTCAAATGCTTTTACTGGAATTCCAATCAAATTTTACTTGATCCTGTTGATACCACATCGTTTCGAATCAGATTTAATCATTTTGTGAGTCCTCGGGCTAAAGTCACCTTCGTGCTCATGTAATTTTCAGTCAGATTTGGCTGCCAGCAATAGTGGGGTTTCGAAATTGGTAGACAGAGGTTTGGGGACGGCAGGAAACAAGTGGCCATTAAATGACAAGTGCGCGACTGGTGTGACCATCATTTATTGCGCAAATCAGATGCGCACTCATTTTCAACTGTCCGGAAGTCTCCGTCCACCAATTTTTAAAACCCTATATACCCCGAGGAGGGACAAATCACCTGGTCGCAATTTTTGGCGGATCTAGAATAATGTGTAATATCAAACGTTTAAAAAGAATAACATTTCCAGGCTAAGTTCGGTGTAAAGTATTTGTTTGTTTTATAAATAAAATAGTTGCAAAATGCTATCTTCACAGTCGCTTTATATTCGCAACTTAATTTAAATCAAATGATAATCACATTTTCAGACTCAATCAGCAAATCTTGTGAAGATTTGCATTAATTGATTCGGATGAATGCAACATCTACATCTAGAAAGGCCAACTCACACCTTGGTGTTTTCAGACTGGGTCTTCGGAGCGCTTTTGACAATTAAAAACGCTGATCAGACGGTGGACTGACGTTTTGTTTGCGCTGAAGGAGCATACGCCGAACGCCAGTTCACCGTATGACCTGCGTCTTTGCGCGTCCAGCAGTCCAGGGTGCGTTTTTTAATGTTCAAAAACGCTTCGCCGACCCGTCGCAGCGCTGAAAACGAAAAGCTGTGAGTCGGTCATACGCCAAATTGGCAATTTTTGCAATCAATAGTATTGATTCCCGAAGCTTAATCCCTTTATCTGTTGAAAGATCGCTGGGCTCAAAAGTCTGACCTGTTCTTCCATAATCTTTCGTAGAGAGATAGCGATTCAGCAAGTCTGTTCTTCGAATCATCTTCCCGTAGAGATAGATCAAACCCGCTACACGCTACTACGAAGATCAGTGCAGTGATGTCTGAAAAAAAGATAAAGTGAAGAAAGAAAATACAATTTTGGGCACTTAATTCATGAAGGATTAGAATTTATTTGCATTCACACTATCGTATATAGCCTTTTGACATGTCATGCCCTTTTAACGAGACGCGCATGAAACAATGATTTCGATTGGCGCGTTCTGATCAACAGAACCTTTTGAACAACACCACTTAAGACAGTCAACTATAGATTAGAATTAATATGTATTTCCACTCTTGTATCTAGTTTTTTGACAAGTGTTTTTTTTTTTCTCGTCTTTCGGGAGAAATATATCATATCCACTACACACCACGACGAAAATCAAGGCATTGACGTCTGCAGAAATGAAGAAAAGATAAAATGGTGTATGGAGGTATCGTGGTGTAGTAGTTCTGGCTCTCGCCTTTCAGCAGCAGAGTCGCAGTTCGAATCCCATCCATGGCGTCAATTTCCTTCATCAAGAAATCCATCTACGATGTGCTGCCGCAGCACTTGACCCAGGTGTGAGTGGGGACCGGTTGGAAGTGACGACTGAGGTTATTATTAGCATTGAGTGCCTTAATTGCAGCACCCATTCCTGAATACCCACAGGGAGAGGGAAATGTGCATACTCTGCAAATGCTTGCATATCTGGATCGATTGAACAGGCCTGGGGTAATGATAGCTCTAAATATTTGATAGTGTACATATTTAACTCAGATGTGGAAATGTTAGGCTTCAAAATCAACGTTAATTGCTCAATAAAGGTAAAAATAAAGATATAATCTTCTTGTTCAATGATTTGCTGTTTACAATGTGCTTTGTAAAGTCTCTGGATTAAGTTTAAACCTGTTATTATTTTTTTTTTTGATTTGTTGCAACAAACCTGTTTGATGTTACCAAATTAACTACCATGTTCCTTGTTCTTATTACCTTATTATCTTATCCCATCATCCATGTATAGGGCGAAAGTATTAGTATTTCTATATCTCTATTTATCTTTCTTTCCAAGCGCTTATAGACTTTCCCTCTGCGAGTGATAAGCGCTGTATAAAAAANTATTATTATTATTATTATTATTATTATTATTATTATTATTATTATTATTATTATTATTATTATCATTATTATTATTATTATTATTATTATTATTATTATCATTATTATTATTATCAGCACGCTCTGCAATAAAGCGACAGTGCTACGGTTTATTCAATTATCATAGACATCTCGATAGTGCCTGTATAGTTTCCTTCTTTTGGCAGTTTTGCTGTTGTTTCATCGCTTTGAATGTAATAATAACTTAGGTCAGACTGCTTGATTTGATATTTTTTTTAATGAAAAAAATATTCCTGTGTCACAATAGCCGAGGAAAAATCAGCGTTACAGGACTTCATTTTACACTATGCTCAAAAATGAATAAATGTGCGTTTGTTATTACTAACCGGCCTATAACTGCAGTGGCAGCTGGTTGAACACGTAGAAACCCCGACATACTGTCAAGTACAATGTCATTTGAATACAAATTCATGTGTTTTCCATAGTATTTATTTAAATTAAATTACTACGACTGGTTCGTGCAACCACTCCTCGTTAGTACGCCGATGATATAATGTGAGCTCATTTCGGAGAAAACGCACAAATGTTTTTTCTATGTCCATTTAACGTCACTTCGTCTCTCTGCGCACAGGTAATATAACGTGATCAATTAACGCTAGACCTGATTAGGGTCGCTATAAACGCAAATGTGTAATTAAGTTTTCAAAAAGAAAATGTGAAGAAAACGTACCCGAAAAACACTGAATCCACTTTTTTCTTTCGTCTCGTTGTCCGCCTACATCTAGCATACTGGAATAAAAATGAAAGAGAGAAAATTCAACTAACGTGCATGATTTATAAGAAGTTCTGCATATGACAGCAAACCATATTGCAGCAGATTTGTCCAATTTTTGCTTGAAAAGATATAGAAAGGCCTCCTGTTAACAAGTTGAATTTGTTTTATTCGCTAGAGTTCAATTTCTCAGAAAATGTCCTGATTTTAAGTTAAATTTTGTTGTCTACAACATGATCGCTATCATTAGTTTCAATCATCATCTTCACAATGAATGACATATTGTTGTGGTATCTACTTATTGTTAATCTTGAACATTGGTGTATTCTATCATTTTCTCCCCTTTAGATTCATCTTCTTTCTCGATAAAACCTTTCTTTTTTTCACTGTCAATGTACCCTTTCCTCCTAAATAGTAGGAACGTAAGCAACCGGCCGGAAACATGTAAGTCAGTCTTTAATTCACAAAACCAAGCCTTATTCTTATTCATAAACGGTTGTCATCTCTGAAGCAAAGGTGATTTAATGTGCAAAGGCCTGTTCACTTTCGCCCCAAATTTATTATACAAACTAATTTTTCTTACTGAAACGTGACATTGTTGATTTCGAACCAAGTCTCCAGGACGCCTGTCGTCATCTTTCGCGTTCTTACAATGTCCTGAATGAAAAAAAATGGATAAGGAATATAAAGGTATAGATTCGTAATGGTCGGGATGCAGAAATTGATGTTAAATGAGCTGATGTATTCACAAATTGCTCTACATGCCTACATGTAATTGTGCATTAAATTAGGAGAAGACTTTTGCACGTATTCTGGCGTATTTTATTTCGAAATTGCCAATTAGCCCTTATTCCTATACGGTGCGCTAAATGATTCACACGGGGGCCGATCGGGAGGGGATTGGTCGAGTGACTGTTTGTATTGTCTGCAGCGTGAGAGTTCGCATTAATTTGGTATGTGAAGCATGTTGTGTTGGGGAACGGGACAGCGTCGTCACTATTGTTTTGCGATAATTAAGCCATTTCTTGATCGATTTTATTCAAATAAACTATGAGCATGCCCTAATTTGCAATTGAAAAACTGCATTATGGTGATGCTTTAACTGCAGTTCACAAATTAGTTCAAAATCTGAAGCGTCATCTCTCCCAAAACTGATCTATCAGTTTAAGGGTCATCAAGATGCAAATAAAATTGTTAAAACCTATTAGAATATGGGAAGGCCACGAGTTCATATAGGATTAAGAATAAATGAATATTTAAACATTTAGACAACATAGCAACTAATGTCGTCATAGGTGCACAAATGATCATTTATTATATTTATATCAATGTTATGAAATGTTACCTCTTCCGAAAAAAAATGATTTACCTAAAACTTTTGCTGTATAATATCTACATCATAGAAATATAAATTACCCAAAGGCATTTGCATATTTACATTAATATGAAATGTTTTATCTTTCTGTAGAGATTATGAATTTTACACTCTAAATATAAACAAAATGAAGGTTAGTAGTGCATCTATGACATCATAAAATTTGCAACATATATCTGAATATTTTCACTAATTTGCCAATTTTTCTTCCAATCATTAAAAATTCATTTTTGTTTAAATTTCATGTTCGATTTTCTTCAGTACTTTTGTTGCTCTGTTATTTTCTGCTCCTGATGGAAATAATTACTATTTGGTAGATTCCTCTTTATAGAATCGTATTAAATCAGGGTACTGGGGGGGTGTGTGTATTGCATGAAATTGTCTTAGCTATCCTCGTATTGCTAATTAAGACATCTTAATTTCCTGTGCCACCCTCTTAACATAGACACAAACGTGCATAGACCTATGTTGTAAGAGTGGCACAAAAAGTGAAGAGAATAGCTAATACCGTTTTGTGCAATTGCCCCCCCCCCCCAACCCGGGCGGGAGCATTATGACAAGAGCTTGAATATACCTGGTCGGATGGTATAAAGTCTGGTTCCAGGATATCCTCAATTTTGTCAAGAAAACTGGAAAGAGTGAAGGCGAAACAAATTAATTCAAAATGTAAATGGTAGCAAACTCACGATAGGTCATAAACGAAAGCTTTAATTTATCGGAGAGCAAAACCTTAAACCAAACGTACAAATAAAAACAAGAAAAAAATGGTGCTCTTTGAGTTGGTCCTGTCTAATCTATGAGGGGGTACTTGTAGGTGCTTTTGTCATATGAATGATATTTTTGTGAAACCGTGCACTTTTAAGGGTGTAAAGAAGTAAAACAACGGGATCATCTTGAAGAATTTTATATTGCGCCTTTTCTACAAAATGCATGTGAATAACACGATTCAACACGACTCTTTGTTCAGAGGCGGTTAACTGTGTATTAAGAAAGAGTCGTGTTGAATCGTGTTGCTTCCGAGGTCCTATGTGCTCGGGGCCTTAAAAATTACTTGAAAGGATTCTGTCATCTACTCCTTTAAAAAAAGTACAAATTTGAAACTTTTGTCCCGCTTTAAATGCGCGTGGAAAAGAGGTTCCCAAAAGGCGTTTTACATGCTCAATAATATTATACCATTTATGAACCCCTGTTTTAAAGATTGTATCACTCATTTTATCGCTATTTTAGAATATAATATATTCAAACAATGTGGTGATGTATACTCACTAATTAGCACTATCTAACAACTGGAATTCGTTTGCCCGCATTACACAGTCCTGCACGCCTTCATCTTCCCATAGTCTATGAGTATGGTTTAGGAATTCCTATATGATAAATGAAAACGAAAGAAAGCATGTAGCGTTAGAACAATGACTGTGTCACGGAATAACAACCCTTTACGTCATAAAACGTGTGAACATCATGTGAGCAATATTATCGTCGTTGTTTTCGTGAAGTGACGGTAACCAGAGGATACTGTTAATGAAGAGAAAAAACCGACATAGCAACAAATCAAATGAGATCCTCTAAAGATGGGCTTTAATTCTAGAGAAGAGCACGTTTATGTGTCATGCACGTATCGATACAATTGTAACTTGTTTCAAGCAACATTCCCCTTTGGCTACCGTCACTTCGTGATCATTAGGGACCTTTAGCAAAGAAGACGGGAGGGCCGATCGGAACGTTAGCTCTAAGGTCCGTGCACCAACACAAAGCTACTTCTGGAACGAACCCTAGATCTAACGTTCCGAACGGCCCTCCCGTCTTCTTTTCTAAAGGTCCCTATTATTGCGTTAACACGTACCCTAAAGTCTGAGACTGTATCCGCCCCATCGAAAAAGATCCCACAGTGGGTTTACCATCTGAGCCCATGCAAAACCCACCTCCCCCCCCCACACACACACACACAAATGGTGGGGTTTTCGAAATTGGTGGACGTAGGCTAGTGGACGGTAGAAAACGAGTGCACATCTGATATGCGCATATAATGATGCGCACATCAGTTGTTCACCTGTGATTCACTGCGCACATCGGATGTCCATGGGTTTTCTACCGTCCTCAACCCTCCGTACGTCCACCAATTTCTAAAATCCACTACAATGAAAATATACTATTGCTAGTAATATTTGGATATTTCGTTCAGTTTTAATGTTCTAACACATTTCACTGTCACTTCAAACTAACGAACAGGAGTAATTGGAGAATTCATACTAGGTCGTGGCAGCCGACTAGGTAGGTGGTTGTTCAAAACTAAGTTAACATGACCATTTATATTTAATCATATTATTGCTTGATATTTTCCCAGAATCTGGGCAAACTTTGTTGGCATATACGAAGGCCTGATCAAGTGAGCGCGGATAACTGCTAATAAAATAAAAAAATAAAAAATAAAAAAAAACGCGAAGCTTTAGTTTGTGACGTACTGCGCACATGAATAGATTTCAACAGGCGGGTTAATGTCGATTTCATGCAAACAAGAATAGGTACGTGGTATTCCTTAAACGTTTTTCTTCCTTTTTTCAATTGAACTACAATACTTGGAATTATGGTTGCACAAGCCAAGAGATCCCAGGGAAGTTATATCATGCCCAAGAGCAGTACTTTACTACTTACGGGAGTAACTTCGCAGTTTGGGTCACAAGCATTCATGTATTCCAAAGAGGGTATTGAACCCGGGTCCTTCAGGTCTACGGGCGGCTGAAGACGAGGCATTGCTTCTACTATGGTCTGAAATTAAACAAACATAATTCTTGATAAAAAGCTGGACATTTTCATGACCATGAAATACGATCAAATCCAGTAATAGAGTGCATTTAAGTTAAACGAAGATTATCGGGCATTTTTTCACATTGGAACCAAATCACATGATAAACTATATTATATACTAAATATATTTTTCCATATTATACGAACAAACATCGATTTGCAGAAATAAGAGATTAAGGTATTTTTGTCACATATTGGAAATACCAGGGATTCATTTTGCAGAAAAACGACGATAAGACACCCTGTAGTTTTATTAAAACATATCATGCACTTACATACACATGTATTCATATCAATGAATTCTTGAGCATATTTATTCCTAAAATGACGGTGCTTCGAAAATGAAGTTATACATGAATTTCAGCACTGTTACTTTGGGTAAAATATGATGAATGTTTGAACAGAAAATAATAAAAGATGAAGGAATGAACAGTTATGAGGAGCGATCTTGCCATTATGTATGAATGTGTCAAATTTGAATTTGAATTCCTACGCCATTAATTCCCAAAACAGTCTGTTACAGCAATACATTTATTAATACCCCAATATTCATAAATAATGAGAGCTGTATATTGTATTATGAGCGTAGCATTTTACATTTCTCATTAAGATTCCGTTTGTCATTAATTTGGAATGTTATTATAGCATACCATATATTGCCATATGACTGGACTGTGTAAATGGCAGACCTTTTTTTCCCTACATGCTATTCTCTGGTAGCAAACTCTCTTGAGTACAGCTCTGAATATTGGATATTAAACTATTTATAGCAGCCAGCTTTTGGCACGTCTCTCTCTCCTGTCTCTATATTTAGCTAAGTCTCTGCGGAATGGAATCCCAAATCACTATTGTGCTATTTGTGCGGTTGTCATGGCAACGTCTACATGGCATGGATGGAGTATTTAATTAACAGTTTCTCTTTTCTTTCTTTTCGTTCTCAGGCAAATTCAAGCTTTCTCCGTCCCTCGCCCCCTTTCTTTCTTTTTACACCTGACTTTCATATACGTACACACACATACATGTACATAAGAAAACACACACACACACACACACACACACACACACACGAACACACCACACATATATAAATAAACACACACACGCCACACACATATATAAACACACATGCACGCACCAACATAAATACACACATACACACATACACAGCGAACACATACACACATACACGCACAAAGACACACACACATTTTCCCTTTCTCTCCTTGTTCCCCTTTTCTTTCTCCACATCATTAAAATATAATTCTATACTATTCAAGGGAGTGTTACTCTGAAATAGGTATTTTTTTCATGATGATATATAATCGAATGAAAATGTGAAAATTTCGTTTTCCGAATTCTAAGCTCAAGGACATGGCTTTGAAAAATTTGTCGTGGCCACCCCTCTCCCTACAGCTCCAGCTTATCATTCAAAAGAAATTATCAACGATCTTCAACATACTTTTTTGCATTTGGAGATAACATTTTAATAAAGAACGGGCTTTCAAGACTCACTAACACCAGAGTAAAAAAAAAAAAAAAAAATAAAAAAAAAACCGAAGCGTAAGAAGAACGTCAGACCATCGTTTCATCTGCGTTGATATAGGGGGTTTTCGAAATTAGTGGACGGCGCGGCGGCTTGTGGACAGGAGAAAACGAGTGTGCATCTGATGTGCGCATTAAATGACAGGTGCGCAACTGATGTGCGCATCAGTTTTGATTACGTCAGATGCAGACTTGTTGTTTACCTACCACAAACTTCCATCCTTCAATTTCGAAAAAGAGCTGTTTGTACGCTTAAGGAGCGTGTTTAATAATAATGATTAAAAAAGTTGGGCTGACGCAGGCTAAAACGCAAACGTATGAACGAGGCTCCACGGAGTTTACAGTACTATGGCGTATACCAGCAAGTTTTGCAAAACGAGTAAATTGATTTTTATGTTTATACAAATAGCATACAGGTACCTCATTGCCTAATACATCGTAAAATGTCATTACACTGAAAGGGGTGGTTTATCCGTGTACATGTGCATTTCCTTGGCGGCCTTGGTGTGTAAAAATAGATAGTTTATTCAGCTCACTTAAATTTAAAGTATAGAATTATAGGTTGGCGTCATTTACACGGTGGCGTATGGTGATAAAAATAATAACCAGCGGAGTGCCAAATTAATGCTTAGGCCTATTGACACTTACTTAGGAAGGAACGTGTATATTTAATTTGTGATACGTTTTTGATATCTTCCTTTAAAATAGTTTCGGAAAGAACTAAAAATATAGAAAGAAGGTCGAAATTCTCTACAGTATACGTTTTTTTTTTGTTTTAATAATTCTGCACTAAAAGAAAAACACAAAACATTTGGTGAATGTGAGGACGTTGGATGTGTGTGTGTGTATATATATATATGT
>BQKZ01000812.1:76511-88754 GCA_036244855.1 Temnopleurus reevesii
TTAAAAAATCCTGGATCCGCCCCTGGCATAAAGTCACATTTCAAACACGTCTCTTCGTAGAATTGGTAGCGATCCAAACCACAATACATGTACAGTGGCTCCTCGTTATAAAGAGGTCGGATATAGCAAGATACCTGTTATAACAAGGTGATTTTATTGGTCCCAGCTCTTTATAGTTCTTTGTTATTTACCATGATATAGTGAGGAACATGGTATAACAAGGTAATTTTCATGGTCCCAAGGACCTCGTTATAAAGAGGTTTCACTGTACTAGTTTGTACGTAGAGGGTGTAAATGCATAACCTGTCTGCCACACTGTTCTCTAAAATAGATAGAAGTTACTTCATGTGCACATTACTCTGTGGTGTGCTGTCATGATACATTTGCATGGGGGTGTAATTCAAAAGTTGCAATTGATCGCAAGATGCGGGTGATCGGAAGGTGCCAATCAAAATCATTGTTTCAGCGTGTTTTGTTAAATGCGCATACCGTGTGCGAATGATAATGAGTGTAACAATTTGCAAAGTTGCAAGTTGATTTGCAGTTTATTTTGAACAAGACACCAAAATAAGTTCCACAAAATCCCTATCACACTCATGATCAAACAATCACACACATTTCAATGGACTCAAGGATCAATCAATTTATCACAGCCGTTTGAAAGGGGTTATCTCAGGAATATTGTTCATTTGTTAATGTGTCTTAACGAAAAATAAATAATCTGCTTATCAAATATTTCCTCACATCCAGACAGCTATTTCACAATAGGCGTCACGCTGTGGATCATCAAGTATTTAAGGCCCCCTCCTTCCCCTAAATTTTTTTTTGCCCAATAATGACTTAATAAAAATTTTGTTTTTCATCGGAAATTCTTCTAAAGATTTCATGCAGAAAATATAATTTAGAATAGAGTTAGCCACCCTAAAACGACTGAAATCGACTTTCAAGTTTCATTTGTTTATCATCAATTTAGCAAAAATGACCTTCTATTTTACTGTGATTTTCTTTTAATTTGAGTGAAAAGATAAATGTCGGGCCAGTTTCAGAGGGGCGGTCGGTTAAGCTCATCCAAACAATTTTGTGTTTTGCCTAATGGCCAATAGAAATGAATAGACCAATACATATGTGTTTTTTTAAGTTTGAGACTAGAGTAAGAAATTTATCCACATTGTGCTGCACTCTACCCAGGTGTGATTGGGCACCGGTTGGAAGTGACTAGAACATGGTAAATTTAGCACTAAGCACCTTGAAGCGCCTGTTGGAATACTCCCCAGGGAGTGGAAATTGTGCATACATAGTATGCTTGGAGGCTTGAATCCAATTAACTGGGATAATTATAACTCTATATTATTGCAGGCCCCTGGGAGAACAGTTCAATGAAGGGAAGCAGCTACCCTGGGTAAATAAGATGCATTATTATTATACATGTATATTATTATTGGGATTAAGTCTTTATCAAGTGAGATTAAAAATATGAGAAAGATGGAAGGAGATAAGGGAACGGGTTGGAATTTATAGACACTTTGTCAACAACAAAATACACAAAATTCCCGTCATGTGAATAATCATAATATCGATAGATGCAATTTGATTTTATTTACGAAAGACATGTTCTGAGTATAAAATTACTTATATACAAACCGTTTAAAAATCATGTGGATATACAGTCGCGTTTCATAATATGATCCTAATATAAACACTTGATTGACATAATCATATTTCATACAAAGTCACTTGTATAAATACCCTCCATTCCCCGAAATTATTTCTTCAGAAAAACAATTTTCAAGTAAGTTCTCAATAAAGCCTGGAAAAACTGTACCATCTTGAACGGTATTGAGTATAAAATTACTTATATACAAACCGTTTAAAAATCATGTGGAGATACATCCGCGTTTCATAATATGATCCTAATATAAACACTTGATTGACATAATCATATTTCATACAAAGTCACTTGTATAAATACCCTCCATTCCCCGAAATTATTTCTTCAGAAAAAAAATTTTCAAGTAAGTTCTCAATAAAACCTGGAAAACTGTATCATCTTGAACGGTATTGAACCCAGACAATGGCATAAGGTACTAGAACTCTACCACTGACTTGCTTCTGCGATGGTGAGATTTTTACAGGCTTGATTAAAAATATATTTGATTACTATCAATAATATACTCTGCATTATTACTGAACAAAAACAATTTAGTAGAAAAGGTACAAAAAATGATCGGCAAGAGTTAAATAAACCTGTCCCCACTGCAGAATGGAAGAAAACGATTCAAATGTAGACCTACCCAAATACAAACAGAATTAATCAAAATGTATTCATATTTAATACTGTTATAACTACGGATGTGGAAGCATAATACATTTGTATTTTACAAATAAACTGACTACCAATAATGAAAACATATGGCATAGAAAATGGGTATCTACATGCATATATGATATAGTTGGATGTTTTTCAGGAATTTGGTTCCATTTTTCTTCTTTATTTTCTATTTTTTTTACAAAATGAAACATTGGGCAAAAAGAGTACATTATCAACTGCATAATTATTTGTCTCAAATACAATTCACATTTTACAATGCGCCTACGTCTAACAATTCATGTCAACTTCGTTCCCTTTATATCCTTATAAATATTCATAAAGTGCCATACCATACACAAGGCACAAACTTTCAGGTGTTATTTTAATTGAACCTATTTCATTCACAATGCAGTGCTAAATATGAAAAAAATAATGTGCTTCAAAACTTTGTTGCACTGATCATATATTATGAACGGGTTCTATCCCTTTATTTCTACCAAGATAAATTTATCAATTTGATATTACACTTAGATTCACGAGTTGTATAGTTTCCCGGAAAATATAAAATCAAATTGCTTTAAATGTTTAGCGACATTTGCAAGAGTTAAAAAACAATTTGAATTACAATCCTGGACAATAATACATTACAGGTATGCTATTTGAATGGATGAATGAATTAAACAGATTCCCATTTCTTACAAATAATCTTAACATGTATCCTTATCAATCATGCCACAAGAAGCACAGAACTGCATGAAGAATGGAGCATTGTGTATACCAATGTTCACACACTGATATATTTTTGAAAGCATTTACAGAAAAAAGGGGGTCACCATGTCCCCCCCCCTGGCCTTTGGCACTGTTCCATGGTTCATATTCTATAGAGCAAAGGTGCAGACTATCAAACTCTACATTCAGTTGCGTCAATTCACAAAAAGATTAATTCATTTTCAGTTCTGTCATCCCTCTTTTAGACTGGCTTGTACAGCGCCACTTAATTTGTGCATCGATTGAACAATGCTGATAACACGATATAAACTAGAAATTTTAGAAAAGTCAAACGCAAATTCAATGGTCCTTTGTAATGCTATTTAAATTGGAACCGGCTTGCGATTGTGTCAGCACGGTTAAATACACGGCGTATGGTTCTATTTTCTGTGGCCCATTTAAATTTTCAGAAATAGTTCATATCGTGTTTGATATTTTCACAAAACGAAAAAAAACACAAGATTTGAAATGGTGTTTACTATGCATTTCTGTCATGAATACAAACTCTTATTTTCATTTCTTTAATTCTTAACTGACTACAATTAAGGGAAATAAATCTACAAAGGATAATTCTCGAGTTTAAAAATGAACACTGGTAAAAAAAAAAAAAAAAAAATCAAATTAGCTGCCCGTACAGTATATGAATCTCTCCGGTATTTCCTCACTCTGTCTATGCTTTTCATTCCTTGACAAAGAAACTTGTAGAATAATGAATCAAATTGAATTTAATTTTATAATATGAGAAATTTCAAAATGATATAATTTCAGTGAATATTCCAATACATGTCAAATAAATCATTTCAATCCCGATAACCTTTCTCATAATACATGTAAGATGATAATATTATCTGACAATCATATCTCATTACATATTAAACTCAGATATATAAAAACAAGCCAAATTTGCGCATGGTTATATGTTTTTTGAAGGTTAACAATTTAACAATATTCCTTTGTTTATCTTTCACTATATACAGTGAATAAAAATCCCTTTGGTGACATAATTTTTTTCTCAAAAATTGAGTTTCAAGAAGCCATAATTATGTCATCTTATGCAACATTACCCGAGTAGGATAGATTTTCAGATGCCATTCCCATATTTCCAATGTCACATACATGTACTTCCATCATGTACACAAATAATAATGCATTTACAACTTGTTTGACGATCTCTACAACAATAAGTAACTGTAATAATCAGATGAAATCATTGCGTATACATCCCTCCACCTTTCAGAATCTGTGTATTCTTCGAAATTAGTACATAAAAGAAATCATAAATTGACTAAGATATTCAAACGACCAGCGCTGAGTAAATCTGTGTAAATTAATTTAGAAGACAAGACGCCAACAATATTTAATTGATGTTGTCGTTAGCCAATACAATTAAAGCAATAATCAATATTATGTAAAATAAGTCCCCTTTACTTCTGCCTACGGCAATCGGTTATAATTTTATTCAGGTCCTCTGCTTTGCCCTAATGTCATAAAATTTACAATTCCATAATCATTCATGTCATGGTTTAAGAAATTTCTTTTTAGATAAAAGATTGGCAATTTAGATACATAATAAGGGATTGATAAAACCTCATTATTTCTTTAATGTTACAGAAGGGAGAAGAAAGGGGACCCAACATAAATTGTTAGAAAACAAAAATTAAAAGACGTGATAAATGTCAATGATTTATATAATCATATTTCATGACTCCCTCTGTGTGTAATATTCAGGTCAACTGAATATTTCTATCACAGCAAAAAAATACCACAGCCACCAACTTGCTAGCACAAAATTCACCAGCAGTATAATAATTCACCTATTTCATGTTGAAGAAATAATTAAAAAAAATTAATGATAGCTCCTGTCGAAGCTACAAATATCAATTAAAATTAGATATAGCTTGAATTTTCTTATATGTCCTCCATTTCTATGAATCACTTAATTATGTTGAAAGCATGATTGTTGTCCCGCTGAGCCAGTTTTCAGATGGACAGCATCTCTGCTCTGTTTACTTGTCATCTAAACTTGCATTGCGTTCACGTGTGAGACAGAGTGGTGGCAAAGGTAAGTGATGCACAAAATTTTATTTGTTATGGGATAAATAAGAAATTTCTGGGTCGTTTCTAACCAAACATACTATGATAAACACTCTAATTGTTATTGAAAAGCAGTACAGTTAAACCTTGTTATAAAGAACACTGATATAACAAACTCTCTTTATAACAAGGGAATTTTCCTGGACCCATCTATTTTTAATTCATTGTATATTGGCCCTGATATGACATGGTTTCAACATAAAATAATGACCTCAATATAACAAGGTTAGACTGTATTACATGATTTATTTCACTGTAGCTAAAAAAAAATAATTAAACATCTGGAAGCATCACCCCTCCTAAAACTGATCTATACGTTTCAAATCAAAGGGACAGGATACTACAAGTTCTATATCTTGATCGGTACACCTTCGTTTACCACATTGAAATATTCAGAATACCATGAACTAAACATCAATAAGTAATGAAAATTCCTCAAAGGAATATCTTTTACTGTTGGTATGCCCTACCAACTATGAAAGAAAAAAACATTGATGATTTCTATTTGAGAATGGAAGGAATGTTATAAGTGTACTGGCTCCCAGGACTAGAATATTATAACACCAATCTTATGACACCTAGGGGGTGTTGTTCAAAAGTTGCAATTGATCGGAAGTTGCAGTTGATCAGAATGTGCCAATCAAAATCATTGTTTCATGCGCGTCTTGTTAAATGCGCATACCGTGCGCGAATGAAAATGCGCGTTACAATGTGCAAAGTTGCAGTTGATTTGCAGTTGATTTTGAACAACACCCCCCCTCAAGTTTCGTTGTTGAAGTTGGGATCATACACATGTTTCAAGAGTATCTGATCTGCAGTTCTGATGGGCTCTTGTACAGGAACATTGAGCAGAGTAATTCAGTTCTATCTAAATCTTCACAAGATGCCACCTGCATCAGTTGCCTTGCTGGAACATCTGTAAAAGAACAGAAAAACATTACTCTGTCAATTTCCCATATGGCCCAAAGCGGTGACAATATACCCCAATCAAAGGATACATAACAATATCAACCACTCCCTGGGGAGCTTCTAAAATGTCAGCCTAAGTAAAAGTGGCTACGACAATCTTCATATCCTACCACATACCCATTTTAACACCTGGGTTGAGTGCAGCATAGTGTCAATAAATCTCTTGGTGAAGGGAATTAACACCATGGCGATATTTGAACTACCGATCCTCTAGTTAAGAGGTAAGAGTCAGAACCATTGCACCATAGTGTAAAACTATAGCAAAAAATTAATCAAAATAGTATCAATCTAGAAGTAGAAATAGAAGTTGTCACTCTGCCAAGGGCTTCTTTGTATCTTTTGAAAAGTCTTGTTTATTTTCCTTTCCATAAAACCATGACAAGTACTTCATTTCAGTATCTGATAAACAATGTCATTTAATCAGACTCTTCATTGCATCTTAAATATTTTGTACCTCAGACCATTTGTAGTTTATTGAAACTGGGAATGAGTTAGGAATTTTTTGATTCATGGATGATTTCCCTTAGTCTTTATGTTCCTTTTTGACCTAATAAAAGATTTCTGGTGCAACAACTGGTATAAGAAGAGAACTTTGGAAGACCTCCCACACAAACCTGGCTTGTCGTACTAAGTTTCTACTGCATGACGAAACTACGAAAAAGATAGAATGCATGAACATACTGAAAAAGCCTAAATCTTTACTGGCAGATATTTTTGATTTTTGGGACGAGTTTCATCTTTCAGTTTGTAGTTGTTTTTGCATATTGACCACATTTGTATGTACAGTGGAAACTCGGTATGAAGAGATCTGATATAACGAAATATCTGCTATAAAGAGGTAAAAAATCGGGTCCATGCTCTCTATAACTTATTTTTTTTTTAACTCTGCTATAAAGAGATTACTGCTATAACAAGGTATTTTTGATGTTTGAGTGTGCATCATACTGGTTTGAAATCTTTGTGAGATTCAGACCGCGAAATTTGTGGAAATGAAACTACCACAAAAATTTCAGCTTTTACAATATTCAATTACCTTCATTCTGTCCGACACTGTCCCCTTGCTGACTTTCTCCCTATCGGGTGACACTGTTCTAATGGAAGCTTTCTTGGTGAGTGCCGTTGTTCCACTTGTTCTGTTTGCATTCTGGTGTAAAGCAAGTCATAAAAATCCAGTTAATATTCAATATTGAATGGGAAACGCCTTAACCCTCTCAGTAACGGCTTTTTTTTTTTACTTTTTGAGAAAATCACAACTTGTATTTTCAATCCAATTTGTCAGACGTGGAACACAAACAATACCCCTATTGTTTGTGTTCATTGGAAAGCTGAACTCTCTAGCTTTTCAATGGTAAATAACCCAACAGTAGAAGGCAGTATAGAGTGAAACAAGAACAGATTCATTTTTCCTTGTGAACAGTGGTTAATGGTGCCAAAATGGATTGAGAAGGGTTAAAATCAAAATTAAGTTAGTATAAGATTTACTCTTTGGATTGGAAATTATTTGGTACTGCTTCTTTTCTTACTTTCCTCTATTGGGCGACAATGTTATATTCGGAATCTTGTGCAAAATCTACAAAACTTTATATTGTGCATTAACATCAAGGTATTTATCTAAAGGGTTAGATCAGGTCTGGTTAACAGAAACAAAAATGGGGTCTAGGATAATTTAACCAGGCTTCAAGAAGTGCGCAATAAATCAAACTGTGGAATGGTCACTTTGCTTTGGTTTCAATCCCTGGGGCGGTATTCTGGTAGCTGTCTTATCTCGGTGTCTTATCTTTTGTCTTATCTCCATAAGATAAGACAGTGCTAAGACAGTCTTAAATCGGTATTCTGAAAACTCTCTTTTCTCTGTCTTATCTCTCTTAGGACCCGCCTATCTTATCTCAGACAACCAATTGAAATCAATGTTCCATTCCTCTCTCAAGCTCATTGACCAATGAAAACCTTAGCTGAAGCCCCTGCGCAACACAGTTTCAATACGCTGAAACACTTCGCGTACTGCGCGCTAGCAAATTAATTGTCCTAATTATCACGTGCTTGTTTTGAGCACATGTGAAACAAATCCATCCTGTTGCATCAAGTCGCAGGTAAACGAAATTCATAAAAAATAAAGCAAAACAACTTTTCGAAAGTCTGTATTGGTATTTCATACTCAGACATTCGTTTCTAAACATGATCTATTTCCTGATTACTTTGAATGCAAGAAAGATTGTCGCCATGACAGAGATAAGACAGCTAGGAGGTGTCCTAAGTCTCTATGCGAAGTAATACATTAGAAAAGATAAGACACTTTTCAGAATACCAATTTATCTTATCTTTTTGCGCGCAATACGTTGCGCACTTCTTTTTTATGACGCGCAGAGGAGATAAGACAAAAGATAAGACAAAAGTTAGGACACTGAGATAAGACACCTTCCAGAATAGCAAATTAAAGATAAGATAATATTTTGAGATAAGACACCTACCAGAATACCGTGCTTCCAGAATAGCAATTTAAAGATAAGATAATATTTTGAGATAAGACACCTACCAGAATACCGCCCCTGATTATTAATCATCACATTCTTACTCTTCTTCTTATGGAAGAAATTTGATTGATCCATTCACTTTTCTCTATCTCACTCTCTCTCTCTCTCATGAAAGGAGAATATGTATAAGTGTAGAAAGGTGTCCAAGGACATAATGGATACAAACATTCTGACTGCATCCTTATATTTACAGTAGTTCTTTGAATGTTATGGCTTCGTAAAGAAATTGTGAAAACTCTAGTCATTTCATTCTTTAGTGGAATCCACATGTACAGAGCTTTCATATTATTTAACAATGCAAAAAGAGTACCATATATACTGGTGAATCCAGTTACTGAGCCCTTAAAAATATCACAATCTATAATTTTAACACACACAATCAATAACGTCAGTGCACACAGGAATCCCAGCTTTCCCCCACATCCTCATACGGAGCACTTATTGTTTGCCACTTTCCACTTCTCTTCATTGATCACTCTTGTGCTCTTCACTTGAGGTTCTCTCACCGCTCGTGATTTCTTCACCTGAGGACGGGTTTGTTAAATCTACTCGGAATGTTATGTTTTGTTTATCTTTTTCGAGCTATTGCTCAGTTCTTTTCTGGACTATTTCTTGAAAGATAACTCTTCACCGTATGGTGCAATTGGAAACCCCTTTCAATGATGACTACACCATGCAAGCTCTAGTTTTCTTCAACTTTATTGGTATATTACGATCATCAAAATAAACTGAACATTATTTGATCTCATCATCAATAAAAGCATTCCACATTTTCCGTAACTGCTGCACTTCAACAAGCATATATAATTCTTGAGATGTGCCGTTTCAATATGCATCCTATATTACCATGCTGTCCGGTAACTGGCTCTCCACTATATAATAATAATAATAATAATAATAACACTATCTGCGGAAAAAGGGGAATTGCTAAATTGTGTTCTAAAAGGCGAAAAAGGGCGAAAATATGAANAAAGATATGGTGAAATCCGGAGATGCATCTAACATTAGCAGGCTAATCCCTGTAATTGCAGTGCTAAAAGCCTAGTCCTGTAACAAGCGGTCATGTGTGAAAAGAAACTGGACTAAGCCCAATGTCAATGCTCCAAACTACAAGCAGATCAAAAAATCTCTTTATTCCTAATCGCTCAATCAGAGGAAACACTCTTGAGTTACTAGCTGTTGCAATTTCCGGTCAAGGAATAAGATACATACAGAATAAATTCTATATTAGAAATCCCAGTATTTTCTTAGCCTGCATTAGACAAATGATTTGGTCTCTGAGAACTTAAAGGAATTAATTTTAGGATGGGGTTGAGAGTACAGGGTTGGCGATAGTCCTTGAATTTTTTAACGTGAGAAAAGTGTATTAGATGGATATTAAGCAAAGCAGCCCCTATTTGATTAGATTTTGCCATTCCACAC
Source organism: Temnopleurus reevesii (assembly GCA_036244855.1). Classification (NCBI taxonomy): domain Eukaryota; kingdom Metazoa; phylum Echinodermata; class Echinoidea; order Temnopleuroida; family Temnopleuridae; genus Temnopleurus; species Temnopleurus reevesii. The sequence goes on from BQKZ01000812.1 coordinate 86,604, forward strand.
TACACCCTTGGAAATAACATTGATTGAAAAGGTCCATTTGCGCTGATCAATTTGATACCTTCAAAATCCTTGGCATAATAAAGCTTCATAACCAGATTCTCATGATTTTAAAATTGACTTATTTCATCACCCTTTAGCTGAAATATGCTCCAAACACTCTTATCAATGTTGCAAAAATGCCAAAATGAGATTTGACAAAACTTAAAATTTTCTTTTACAACCATGATGAAAATATGATTTTGCTTCCATTCATATTACTATTATTATTATTATTATTATTATCATTATTATAATTGACAAACCTCAAGTCATTCCTCTTTGTGGTGAGTTCCTTTTGTTGCGTTTCTAACTCTTTCCGATCCTGCATCAGTTTGTCTTTCACCAGTAGATGGCTCATACTTGAATCCTTGAATTTATTCATCGGTGCTGCAAATATAACACGAAAAATATCAGTTGTTCTTTTATTTGGCAGATCAACATTTTAAAAAGAAAAGTAACCCACTTCCGTCCTAACCAATTGACAAGCAAAAAAAACCTGAACATAATATTCTGCATCTCTCAGGCGGCTCGAAGAGCAAAAATGAGGTAGGTTTTGTACCATTTACTTTTGCCACCCATTATATATGCAGCTCAAATCTATGCAGCTTAAATTCTAAACAGGTGTACGTTCGCACCGTCCAATCGACGGCTACGCCATACAACTTTTGTACAGTACCTCTTCCATGGTGTTCTTTGCAAAAAAATGTACAGCACATTTTCGATGCATATTTAAAACATTGGTATTAAAAGGGCTACTCTTTATTTTATAAGAACCATTGTAAAGGGCTGAATAATCACCAACCCCCCCCCCCANGACATCTTCTTCGCTCTGTAAATAAACAGAAGGGTGAATTAGTTGACATGTTTTCAGGCGATGGGTATTTTTATTTTAAATAAATTGTAGAAAATACAGTTGATTGGGTTAATTTTGGAGCCTTTGGATGATAATAATGATGAACAGCTATTATACAGTGCTTATCAACTCTTTATGAAGAATTCCCCAAGCACTCTATAATTGCAGCATTACTACCCTGGCTTTAGCAGTGCAGCTATTAGGCGCATAAGCATTTTCAAGGAATAAATTCCTACCAGGTACCATTCATCTCACCTGGGTTGAGTGCAGCACAATGTGGATGAATTTTCTTGCTGAAGGAAATTGACGCCATGGGTGGGATTCGAACCTACGACCCTCTGGTTGAAAGGCGAGAGTCATGATCACTACAGTTGATTGGACGAATTTTGTATCCTTTGAAGCCCAAATATCATTATTTGTTTTCATGCCCTCCCTTTACTTCTCATCTAGGGCAATTTCATGGCTTTGTCACATCTGCTATGCTAACAGTGAGTGCTTGTCTAGATGAAATTCCTTGTAACTTAGAAAGTATGCCACAACATTGTGTGTTTCGTACATAGTGAATTTCTATGACTTTCAATGAAAAGCTGTCATGAAACTTTTGTGGAATTGCCCTCTTCTTCTTTCTTCTTCTACCACTTCTCCTCCTCCTCCACTTTCTTCGATTCTAATAAGTGCACTCATAATCTCCCTTCCACTAATCCTTTCCCATCCCATACTCACTATCCCCACATCCTCTTATTTGTCTAATAATTATAATAATAATAGGTCCATTTATATAGCGCATTCACTATATGCATCTACTATACTGCGCTAGATTCTGGATCCCATATTATTACCCTGGCTAGAACTGCCAAGCAAGACACTCATGCGCTCAAGCATTCCAAGGAATAAATTCCTACCAGGTACCCATTTTCACCTGGGTTGAGTGCAGCACAGTGTGGATACATTTCTTGCTGAAGGAAATTAACACCATGGGTGGGATTAGAACCGACCTTCTAGTTGAAAGGTAGGGGTCTAGACCACTACACCACAGCGCTTCCATCTCACATGTTCCCCCTTATTTCCCTCCTCTACCATCTCCTCTTGAATGAAAATAAGAATGATAAAAAATCTGAGTGGAACTGAGTCTTCTAAGTTCTTTCCTTCTCATTATAAAGCATGGGAGCCCATAAATGCAGCTATAAACCCTATTTCAACGACCAACTCGGTTGAGTTTAACCCTATTTTAACTGGGCTTTTTCAGACCAAGTTTATAC
>BQKZ01000812.1:97400-107560 GCA_036244855.1 Temnopleurus reevesii
AAAAAAAAAAAATAATAAATTGTTTGGATGCCATCAACCCACCAACTCTCTTAAAATGGCCTGACCTGCAATTAATTATTTTTTACTTTTTTTTTAACTTTCCACAAATTTTAAAAAATCAAAGCAAAATTATAAATAAACATTTGGGAAACAAACTGAAAAGTAACTTTTAGATGATATTGGCTTTTAACTTCATTCCAAATCTTAATTTCTGAATAAATAGTGTGAATTGTGTAAAAAAAATTCAGACCGACCAACATTATATTTCAAAACTAGCAATTGAGGGCATCTAGACAATTTTTTGGGCCTGGGGCATATTCATACCTGATGCTTTCCTTTGTAAAGCAGGAGAAATTTTCTTGGCTTCTTCTTTCTTCTCCGGGACTCCTAACGATGATGAAGTGCCTGTTGGAGTTGTTGGGTTTGATTGAGTTGTTGGTGGCGTCGACGGAGTTGGCGGTGTCGAAGCAGCATCCTCTGCTTCTTTAGTACCCTCGACAACGTCTTTATCCTTCTTCTTCTTTTTATCCTTCTTTTCTTTCTTCTTCTTCTCTTCCTTCTTCTCCTTCTTTTCCCTCTGTTTTCGCTCCTTTTCTGTCTCCTTCTTCTCGCCTGGTGCTGATGATTCCGTTGGGCTTATGAGTTCTTTTTCTTTGTCCTTTTTCACTTTGAAGTTCTGGTGGAGTGAAATATTGGTGATTACACATTAAAGATTTTCTTAATTTTTTCATAACCACAGAGCCATTTACCAATATGAGACATTTTAATGAGTCACAGTGGAAACACCCCTTGGCTGAAGATTTTTTTTTAAATCAATGTTATAAATATAAATAAAATTCTTCTTTGACATGGACTATAGAATTCAAAATATTAAATCTTCAAGATGTCTTTCTTTGGCAGAATCTATAACATTGCTAAATTAGCCGATCAAGTATTGTACAATTTACTTCCCGTCATTTGGAATTTTGAAACAGCTTGAACTGCTGAAAAGCTTTTACTTCTTTTAAATACAGTATGTGACAATTGTATCCGATCAAAATGTAATTATACTTTACTTGAGTTTAAAATCGACACATTTACAAATATGAACAATCTATGTGGAGAACATGTTACTGATTACAATTTCAAAATACTACAGATAGTACAACAAATATCATTGAAATAAAGCACCATGTTCAATTAATGAATAATGTTTGCTGATGTGACAAATGTTATGCATTAGAAACTTGATTGATTAGAAAGAATCATTGAGAGGGGTTAGTCATAAAATACATACAACATAAGTTAAATAAACTAAACCAGAAGGTATGCGTGTATGTTAGATATAGACTGCATAATGAAAAATCAGATGCACTATTATATACATGCACAAACAGCATTATAAGTGGCATAATCACAAAGCACAAAGGAAACATACAAACAACATCTATGCATCTAAATAGATCTTAGTTGACATGCTTTACATAATTACACAACACACTGGATAGGAAATAGCAAATGTCAAACAACTTATGGTAATGTTTCTATTTACATGAAAACCCACAAAACCAATGATAAAAATTTGGTAAAGATAATAATAGAAAGCAAATTAGGAATAATGGAATACATTGCTATCAAAACATGCAGGATCATTTTAATTGAGTATAATAAAAATAATAATATTCAAAAAACGTTTTCTTTTAAATAGCGCTCACTCGGGAAATAAGGAAATAAGAATAAGGAAAATGGTAATTAACGGTTTGGTAACATAAAAGTTTATATAATAGACTAAAGATGATATAGCAGTAAACATTTATAGTGAGATACAGAAAACTAAATGAAAAAAAGATATTCATTTTGAAATTAGACATAGACTTCATCCGAAATGTATTTCTGTAAAATGAAGGAGGAAATTGCACTTGTGTTAGAGGAGTGAAGAAGAAAGTGAAACATATTCAAAATACAAAATGTATCTGCATGGGTTCATTAATAATGAACAGCTTTTATATAGGGCTTATCAACTCCTTATGAAGAATTCCCTAAGCTCTCTACAATTGCAGCATTATTACCCTTTCTTTAGCAGTTCAGCTATTTGGCGCATACGTTTTTTTCAAGCAATAAATTCCTTCCAGGTACCCATTCATCTCACCTGGATTGAGATCAGCACAATGTGGATGAATTTATAGCTGAGGGAAATTAACGCCATGGGTGGGATTCAAACATACAACCCTCTGGTTGAAAGGCGAGAGTCAGAACCACTACACCAAGGCGCCTCCACATTAATATTCAAAGTTTATATGCCCTTGTGCAATATGGTATCCCCAGATTTTGTGATGCACGTAAAATGTGTTAAGATATAATTGTAGGATGACATGCACAATGATATTATAGCACATATTTTTCCCATCATTTGCTTCCCTATTATAAAAAAAAAAAGAAACAGACCCGATAAAAGAAATATCTAACACTGAGGAGAATCAAAATGAAATTTAGCTGATTCAGTCGATGCCATGTTCATTATTCTAAACCTTTGGCTAAAACAGAAATCAGCAGAATTTTACAGGTTCATTGTTCCTGTATAAATTACGATTCGACAGATTAGACACTGATGATGATAAGATTGCAACTGTTTCGCTAGCCCAAAACCAAGAACTTTATGGGCGCTGATTTAATTTTGCTACTTTTAGATAGTACATCTATGTCTATCTTTTTTCTGATATGCGTTAAAATATTCTTAGTTTTAAATGTATCAAATGGCTCGCAAGGCTGCCTAATTTTGACGTCTGCCAGAGCAGTGTTCACTTCCTCGTTTTCTGTTTAGGTAAAGTATTCATATAATGATTCATTAGTAAAATGAAAATCTAGTCTAACATCATAACTATCTCTGCCTGTGGCATCGATGATGGATATAAACCGATTATTTACTGTCTTTAGATGGGTTTAGTAACCAAACATAATATAGAACTAAATGCATAGTATTCACAAAATTATGAAAGTGACAGAATTGTTAGGGTGATGCTGATGTAACATGATAAAATCTGTATGATATTACTGAGGTATTGACAAAATGTTTTAGTGGAATGTGAATTGAAACAGATTACAAAATACTGCTTTCGACGACTTTGTCTTGCAAAGATCAGGAATGATTTAGGGTGGCAATAGTGGGATTTTTACAGAATTTCTGATGTAGAAGTATGAAAGTGAACCCTTTGTACACCTGCCAACCTCTACTAAAAATCCACTTTATTTCGGGTTGTTATAGTGATTCTCAAGATGTTACTAGCTGCATTCACATAGCCACGATTTTTCGCATCTCGGCAAGAAAAATCGCGACAAGGCCAAAAATAGCGGCTGTGTGAACCAAAAAGCCACGCCATTTGCTGCAAATTGAATTGCAGCAAACTGCTGTAACAGCACTGATTCACCATGTTGTTTAGGTCGTGTGAACGATTGAGGGAAATTTCGCCACCTTAATTAATCCCATAATGTATTGGTACTTCCAGATTTCTGGAGATGATTTGTGCAATTCGATCATCGCATCACGCACATGTTTCATTACACCTCATTTGTTTACTAGCTGATTTTCATTGCCATTTCACATCATTCATATTTTTTCATTACAATCAGTTGTTACTCATTTTATTTCTGTAATTTGTACTTTGTATGACTTGACTTCACGTCAAAGTTAGCGCATGCACAATTAACTTGAATCTACAGAAAAGTCAGAGCAAGCTGCGGTGATCGAAAAGTCACAGTCATTAAACAGTGCTGTGTGAATGGTAACTTGCAGTCGCGGTGCCGATTTTCAATTTGTCGCAAAGGGAAAAATCGCAGCTGTATGAATGCAGCTACTGCTTACAAAGTGGATGCAGTACCAGCCTGTCAAGTGCCATAATACCAAAACCAGGACAGGGAAACCAAATATTGCTTGTGTGCATTTGAAGGAAACCTTTCTATATAATAACTAGGGATATGGCTTTATGAAAGATCTGGGGTGCTTGGGTTTCATTCAAAAGGGAAAGTTGAGAAGAATCTGGCAGGCAAAATAAAGCTATGGTCACAGACACTCCTGCAAATGCCTGGTACAAATAATTTTTGCCCCATTTGTGATAGTCCGGTTGAGGACTGTGTATTCTGATAGCACCCATCTCTGCATATTTGACAATGAACACACAGGGACTGCATAGCACTGAAGCAGAGTCCTTACATAACTGTCTGATCAGCTATACCCCTCTGATGGTGCCTCTATCAGATGGGAATAGCTGATCAGAGGGTTAGGCAAGGACTCTGTAAGGACTATGCGGTCCCTGTGTGTGAGAATATGCAGAGNGGGGGCTTTGCACCGCTTCAGCGGCAGAGGACGCTTCGATGTTGGACGCGGAAACCTCAGGTTCTTTATCATTTATGACCTCTAAATAGAGATCTTCAAATACAGCAGGGACTCTGTCCTCCTCAGACTTGGGTGAAGCATTAGAAAACAAAGAAATATGATGCAACAAACATGAAAATCTATTCATCTGAGAATATTTTGCAATTTTCATGTGCGATTAATGTAGTTTTTTATATTCAGTTTATCAAATTTGATGAGAATGGGGAAAGAAGGATTTTGAAAGTGTTAGCAATCATATAATTGTGATACTTGCATTTTTCCACATGCCATATATATGTCAAATTCTGATGTTGTTTATTTGAAATAACATAAAATAGGGAAAGAAGCATGCTCAAAAAAATCACAGCAATAAAACCTGTAAGCAAACAAACAAAACAAAAACGAAAATATAGCGCTAGAAAAAAAGATGGTTTGCGTAAATAATGAAATGATATCATAAGTTTGGTCAGTATTAAACTTCTGTACTCTTTTCAACAGTAACCTAAAAGATATGTTCATAAAAAATGCTTCATAATCATCATTAATTCACTCTAACAGAGTCAAATATTCAGTATCTTATGTATAATTTGTGCATGGGTCCTTTGAACATCGAATAAAGATGATAAGTATGCTGTAGAAATCATAACATACTCTTATAAAGATTACCTTGAAAATATACAAACACATCTCACATACACAAAGATAAATTTAAAGTTGTAATTTAGCAGCATAAATAGACGATGTACAGAAAAAACTTTAATATTAAATGACCTGTTTACATACTTATTTGAGATTGGTCAAGACATTCTCACACGACTGTCATGACGTTAAATTATGTCGCAATTTGAAATACAATCCCATTCAGATTACAAGCACTGCATTATAAACTCCTCAAAAAAAGTTTGGAAATCTATATCCATATCGAGTCATATCACTGTAAAGAGTGTTTTATTAGCTAAAAAATGACACCTTAGTTGTTTACAGAGGTTGTTTCACAGCTGAGTAATTCCCTTTGAAGTATAAAAAATTATGGACGCAAAAACAGCAAATCAGTAATTGTACCTATTGTAGTCACGTTGTTAAACTATGGATTTAAATGGATAGATCGATGAATAAAATAACGAATAAGCAATGCTAATCAATTTGTAAAGATGTTTATTACAATGACTGGTAACAATCTAAAAATTTCACCTGAAAAAAGCTAATTTATTCATTATTTCACTCTTTGATTAATCATTTCTTTATGCTCTTGCAGCAATTTTATCCATTAAAAAACCACATTTTAATGGTGACACTACAGTAAGTCAATTACAAATTTTGCAGTTTTTACTCTCATACCTTTGTTACTTTCCTAGGGAATTGCTTAGCCATGAAATAACATCTGTAAATAATGAGATGTCATTCTTTAGGTAATAAATCACTCTTTTCAGTGATATTGCCCGATATGGAAATAAATTTCCCATATTTTTGCTATGTGTCCGTAAACTTAGATTTCCAAACTTTTTTTGAGGAGTTTATTTTCCAAAGTGACGTCAAAATGTGCCAGGCATCCAAGACTGCAGAATAAACTAGTATGACATCGGCGCTCACTGCATTCAAGAAATTCCTTCCTACCGGTACCCATTCATCTCACCTGGGTTGAGTGCAGCACAATGTGGATAAATTTCTTGCTGAAGGAAATTAACGCCATGGGTAAGATTATAACCTACATGTACGACCCTTGGGTTGAAAGGCGAGAGTCAGAACCACTACACCACGACGCGAAGTATCATAGCATCAAATCTTTCCAAAATCTCAACATAACGTTGTTAAAAGCACACATTTGGCCTATTCCATAGTAAGANATATCATGATACTTGCATTTCTTCAGATGGCACATACATATCCAATTCCGATGTTGTTTATTTGAAATAACATAAAATAGGGAAAGAAGCATGCTAAAAAAAATCATAGCAATTTGTTTATACATGACCTGTAAGCAAACAAAACAAAACAAAAACAAAAATATAGTGCTAGAAAGAAAGATGTTTTGCGTAAATAATGAAATGATATCAAAAGTTTGGACAGGAACTTCTGTAGTCTTTTCAACAGTATTACCTAAAAGATATGTTAATAAAAATGCTTCATAATAATCATTAATTCACTCTAACGGAGTAAAATATTCTGTGCATCTTGTGTATAATTTGTGTACGGGTCCTTTGAACATCTAATAAATAATATAAGTACGCTCTAGAAATCATTATTTACTTTTATAAAGATTATCTTGAATTATCTCAAACACATCTCGCATACACAAAGCTAAATGTACAGTTGCAATTTAGCAGCATAAATAGACAATGTACGGAAAATAAACTTTATTATCAAATGACCTGCTTACATACTTATTTGTGATTGGTCAAGACACTCTCACATGACCTTCATGACGTTAAATTATGTCGCAATTTGAAATACAATCCCATTCAGATTACAAGCACTGCATTATATTTTCCAAAGTGACATAAATATGTGCCGGGCATCCATGACTGCAGAATAAACTAGTATGATAATGGTGCACACATCATTCAAGGAATTCCTTCCTACGCACCCATTCACCTCACCTGGGTTGAGTGCAGCACAATGTGGATAAATTTCTTGCTGAAGGAAATTAACGCCATGGGTAAGATTATAACCTTCATGTTGAAAGGCTGTAGGCGAGAGTCAGAACCACTATACCACGACGCGAAGTATCATAGCAATCAAAACTTTCCCAAATCTCAAAATAATGTTGTTAAAAGCACACATTTGGCCTATTCCATAGTAAGAAACTGGATACATGTATTTCAAAATCAATCAATGTAAATATTAATAGAGCAAATAGTGATAAATAAGCATTTGGGTGAGATATACATGACATTATTTGTGAACGCATATTATAGAACTTCAACTCCGTGGCCCGTATTCTGATAGCAGGTTTAACTTAAACTAGAGTTTAAATCTGTGGTTTAAGTATGGGAGGCCCAAAGTGCCAAAACTTTATTTAAACTGAATAATACTTATGTTAACTGCTCTCTTCTCCCATGCTCTAATATTGTAGAAAACTATTTGAGTTTAATTCCAAGACAGTTTTTAATACTATGAGTGCCAAATGAGCTGGTATATTAAATACCGACTATTATAGATTCAAGCCTCTTTTGGCTTCCCATACTTAAACCACAGATTTAAACTCTAGTTTAAGTTAAACCTGCTATCAGAATACGGGCCCGTAAGACTGATCTTCAAAATAAAATGACTATAAATACAACAGTGCACAGTGCTGATATAAAAAATACTGCCTTAATGTACAGGTGTAGTCACTAAATTTGTTACATATAGCACCTCATCATTGCTGTTTCATGAAATGAATATTACATAACTGTATGCAAAAATTAATATGCTTTTGTTTCCATAAACACTCACTATTAGTTCGTGTTTTTTGTTAGGTTATGTTTATTAGTTAACATCAGGTCAAGCCATAAATATAGTGTAGAAAAATAAATCATTAGCACAAAATACTTTTAGTTTGGTCAATTGCCATATGTAATCCCCAATAAACAATATTCTGGAAGTAACATTGCTTTTTCAACAGTTGGAATAATGTGTTGACTGAGGTTAGCAGTCTATACATTGTAAGTGTATTAGCCATAAATTTCTTTCTTCAGGAAAAAAAGAGAGAAGAAATATTGGTGGCCAAATTTAGTCTCGTACACAGAAAAGTTTTAGTAATACTATTGTTCCCTTTTGTTGACATAAGAAAGAGGTTACAGCAAAAAAAATAATAACTTCACATCTTATAAAGATAAGAAATGCAAACATTTTGTGTTAACGAAATAATCAAAGACAGAAGTGCAAATTGAAATCCTGGAATTACAAGGTTCCAACTTACATTTTTGTCATGAGGAAAATTGCTTCTAGAAATTTGATAGTATTGCACACTAAAGGAGCTCACACTTCGTAATTGGAATCTGGCCAACACTTGCAAAAAGGAAGCAATTTCAACTTCAACTTCCAACTTCAGGTTCTGTAGCAAAGCACGATAGATGCTTTCTGTCACAGAGTCTTATATTTGTTGCGTCCTTTTCAATAATTCATAAAATTGGGGTCATATGACCAACATTTCATAAATATCTGTGACAATCCCAGGTTGGTATGAGCATTCCTTGAAAATTATCCTCTGACATGTTATTTGGAACCGTGTAATCTAAAGATCGTACATTGCAGATTTAACAAAAAAGTACTGACGGATAAACATCACAAAAAAATACTTGATCTTAGATTCATCTTGAAAAGTCCATCAGAGCATGCACGTAAATATATTGTGATATTATTTGTGAATTGTTTTTAGAAGAGTCAACACATAAAGAAGCTGAGAAATCACAATTTTTTAATGAGTTGTACGCAGATGTATTTTAATAAGAGAAGGGAAACATATTATTTCAAAATTTCTTGTGAGAAACACACTGGCATTACTGATGATTTTTTTTGTTATGAAAAGTGCAGAAGAAAATATTGAGCAACCATGTTTTTAGTGTGTTACAGTGCACGCAGAGATGTTTCGAAAGAAGAGGCACACTCTTTCAAAAAGTTTCTTGTGCAGAACTCACTGGAAGGGTCATAGCTTTCCGTTGGGGTGTTATCTTGCTGGATTGAGGGGGCGGGAGGTCTACATCGTCATAGATATCATCCGGCGCCCCAGTAGGAGGAGGATCAGCGGTATCATCGTACAATCCAAAGTCGTCAACGCTAGCTGAAGACTGACGGATCTTACTGAACTTCTGGTTTCAGTAATGCATAAAGTTGAGAGATGGTTAATACGGTATATCGTAGATCTATGAACGTTATATCATCATATGATCAAAATAGCTGAAGACTGACGGATCTTACTGAACTTCTGGTTTCAGTAATGCATAAAGTTGAAAGATGGTTAATACGATATATTGTAGATCTATGAACGTTATATCATCATATGATCAAAATAGCAGAAGACTGAGGATTCTTACTGATCTTCTGGTTTTCATCAATGCATAAAATTCGGAGATGGTCAATACAATATTGACTTATTGTAGATGAATGTTATATCATCATATGATAAAAGATAATCAACAGTAGCGAAAGACTGACAATTTATACTGAACTTCTGGTTTTCAGTAATGCATGAAATCAGACGATGGTTAATACAATATTGATTTATTCTAGATGAACATCAAATCATCATATGATCGAAAATAGTCAACAATAGCAGAAGAAACTTCTGGTTTTCAGTAATGCATAAAATATGGAGATGGTCAATATGGTATTGATTTTATATTGTAGATGAAGGTTATATCAAGTGCAGAATTTACAACAGAATAAGATTCTGCAATGATAATTGATTTGCCAAACATAAATCAGTCACAAGCAAAAGTAGAGTTTCAGCATATTTCTAAATTGGTTTTTTTTGTATTTGAAGAAATTGACATTTCTAACTATTCTAGTAATGAGAATGAAATAAAAAAATAAGGATAATACATATCAAAATAAAAGCAAATGACAATATGCAGATAACAAGTTAGCAGTTTAAAGGGGAATTTCACCCTGACAATAGTGTACTGTCAGTAAATGAAGAAAAATCAGATGAACAAACTGAAAATTTGAGCAAAATTGGACAATCCGTTCAAAAGTTATGAATTTTCAAAGTTATCATTTCCACCTGTGCTGGGCATCCTTGAATTGGCATGCATATAGCTAATTAGCATAACCTGTGATGTCATACATGGAGAACTCCTCATTCACTTTGTATATAAATTTATTGAAAATG
>BQKZ01000812.1:109218-138848 GCA_036244855.1 Temnopleurus reevesii
TTATGCAAATTGAAAAATCACAGCGAAATTATAGATAAACAAGTGAAGCACAACAGTTTTGTGGAAAGTCATTTTCATAATAATGATCTTTGGCTTTTCACTCTCTTCCAAAAATATTTCAAAAATAGTATTTGAGGTCATCCAAAAATATCTCTCCTTTGGCCATATTATTTAATTTTTTATTTTGTATTTATGAGATGTGTGGTAGATGGAAAATGACAATAATTATTTCACTTTTCCTCCATTCCTTCTCTGTAACATGCCAAAAGAAACGTATTTTTTTTTATAACTTGCAGTTCTATTGTTATGTGCCTCCGACTTAATTTTCTAATATTTAGCTTGGGGTGCCTTTATAAACTTTCATACTTGTGAATAGGCATAGCATTTGACTTAACATTTTTTTTACTTGTTTTGCTAGTAGGCAATATCATAAAAGTGTCATGTCTGTCACATCCATTCCTTGACAATTATTCTTTGAAATCAATTGAAATTAAAATTGTGTGTAACAGATACTAATCTGATATTACTTGAAGGTTTTGCTCATGGATGAATAAAGAGAAGAGGGCTTCAACATACAAGTAATCTTTTATAAAAAGTGGTCCTAAAAAGGACCTACCCACTCTCGATGTTTAGATTAGCATGTTCTCATCATCTTCAGGAGAATTGAGTAAATCCATATAAAACTATCTGTTTTATACTTATTGCATTTCAATGAATTTCAATAAATAGTTGTGAAGATATTGGCATAAGAGACATGACACTTTCAACACGATATAAACTATTTCCGCAAAATAAAGTGGGTCATGGACAATAGAGCCGTACTCTGTGTATTCAACTGTGCAGACACAACAATTACAAGCCAATTCCGATTTGAATAGCAGTATACAAAGGAGTATTAGATTTGCGTTCAAATTAATTTTAACGAAATAGTTTATATCGTCTTTTTCTTGGAATTGTCCTTGTATAAATTGGCACATTACCATAATATTTTGCATAATTTGCATAAATGAAGAGCATGTGATGTACATGTACTACCTCCTACCACGCTTTGCATATATTCCTTTTTTGCAAATGTGCGATAGCGTCATATTCTATGCGTTTTATGTTAATTTATAATACTGAAAATCCCTGTTAGTATATCTATAATCCTTTGCTTAACCAGGGCGGTGTTTCACCAAGATAAGAATGACTTTAGGATCGACTGGTATCCCTTTTTGTGTTTAATGATTCATGATATGACGCGAATTCAGCCCAAGAACTGATATCAGTCAATCTTGAAATCATTCTTTAAGTCTTTCTTATCTTGGTGAAACACGGCCCGATATTGCAAACTATCCATTCCATTGATAAATCTTTAAGTAACGTTATATTATTATGGAAAACAAATTTTAAAAATCACGCTACAGACTAATAACCAATGCTAGTTTGGTCATAATTTTCTAAATAAAGTAACTAAAAGAAAGAAATCATTTTCAATAAATATGTGAGCAATCTCTTTATGACAAGCAAACTTCTAATTGATTTTAGGTGCAATTGCGTAAAGTAATACTTTGTAAATTCCACACTACTTATTTGTATTTGTTCTAAATTTATTTGTATACTGTAAATTGAAAAAAACAGTTAGAATCCTAATGGTGAAAACAATATTGGAGATACTTTGTAATGACCCCCCCCCCCCCCCCCCAAATATTGAATACTGGCAACCTAATGTAATATTAGTCACATTAGTTTCATAGATGGTGCAGCAAAGACCCAGAAAAAAACCTAAAGCATGCTATATTTGTCAGCGATTCTACATCTATTTTTGATTACCAATTCTAGCAACTGACTATAAAAGCAAATCAAGAACTGCTGAGGGCACTTTGGAACTTTGAGCTGGAGAGCCCACTTTTGGTAACGGAGATTTGTGCATGGATGTTCATGTTAGCCAAGTTTTGGATGAAAAAAAATCAGGTTCTTTTACACTTTAATTGAGATATTTTCTGAAATCAACTATAATAACACCATGGGGAGTTGATTTGCTGCAGCAAAAGAGTACTTCCGCTGATGCCAAATAGACAATTATTTGTGAATGATAGTGCATTAGCTTCGAGCATTAAAGGGAAACTTCACCCAGACATTAATATGAGCTCAGTTGATGAAGAAAAATACAATGGTCAATCTATGAAAATTTGAGCAAAATCCGACGATCCATTCAAAAGTTATGAATTTTCAATGTTTTGATTTACACCCCTCATGGGCTCCTCAAATTGGCAACGTACATTATTGTACATGCACAAAATGGCTACCAACATGGAGAACTCTCCATTCACTTTGTACACATAATTTCACATTTTCTTCTTTTTCTAGAAAAGTAGACAAAATTGTACATTTCTCTTCAAGTATGATTTGGACATTTTGATTCTGCAAGCATTTCGGAATGAATTATGTTGACCTACTGTCTACTTTTCTAGAAAAAGGAGAAAATGTGAAATTCTGTGTACAAAGTCAATGGAGAGTTCTCCATGTTGGCAGCCATTTTGTGCCTGTACATTGCCCATTCAAGTAGCCCATGTGGGGTTTAAATAAAAAAATTGACAATTCATAACTTTTGAATGGATTGTTGGATTTTGCTCAAATTTTCACAGTTTGATCATAATTGTATTTTTCTTCATCCACTGAGAGTGCATCAATGTCTGGGTGAAGTTCCCCTTTGACTTCCCAAACCAGAAGTCGTCTCCCCATATGCAGCCCCAACCGATCATTGATATCGCTGATATCATGAGATATTATATGATTGCCTACCATTGGTGGTGAGAATTCTAATGGTGCATATCGCAGAGCAGAGCACATTATCGGTACAGTAAACCAGTCTGATTTTGACATCAATGGTGTTGTAAATATTTCAAAATATAAATTTATGTGCATTTTACTGCAATTTTGCCCTTTCACATTTTTGTATGTTATAAACGGCAGATATGCAATTGGCCACTGACTGATATTTTATAGGAAAAAAAATAACAGCAAAAAAGAATGCATATTCACTGTAGTTGTAAAAAATCAGCCAGGTTTAGAGTAAGGCATTAGAAAATATACTACCTATACATGCCAACCTTCTAAAATATTCACTCAAAATTAGTACAATAATTTGGAGTAAAAAAAGAGCTTGAGCTTTTCATCCTAGAATTAAGATTCTGCTAGGATCGAAAGCTCAAGCTTTTTTTTTTACTTCATGTTATTCCACACCTCTCATTATTGGATAGGCAGTTTCAGCTATTCTTTTTATTTATAATAATTTGGTTCTCATTTGGTCTAAAAATGAAAATTACATGTTTTGTCAAGTCTTTCATGTCATAGGTTGGCACTGAATATGCATGTTATTGCCTGTACAACCCATGGACATCGCGAAGTTTGGCATATCTGCATCCCCCCCCCCACACCAATTTGGTTAAACCTTGAATGAGAACCAACCCATGGAATTGTCATGTTATCACTAAATTAAGGAAAATGCAAAGAACAGACTGTGAAAATGTCAGCAAAATTGGCAACCCATTCAAAAGTTATACATTTTAAAATTCACAGAGATTTGACGATCACTGCTGCTTCATTGGGATCCGTGCAATCAGTAACATTGATGGAATCTGTGACTTCATGTCGGACAACTCCTCATGCACTTTGTACATAGAATTTTTAGAAATGGATTAATGTATTAGAGTAAGCTTGCAACATGACTCTTCTCAAATTAAATGCAGAATATATAAAGAAATACTGTACCCCAACCGAAAATTAGAAATAGAAGAAATTTAGAAATTTTGTATACATAGTGTATAAGGAGTTGTCCGACATGATGTCACAGATTCCGCCGAATTGGCCGATTGCACTCATCTCCATTAGCAGAAGGAGTCGTCATATCTGTGACTTTAGAAATCCATTCTTTTGAACAGGTTGCTTGAATTTGCTCAAATTTTACCCATTTGTTCATCTAATTTTTTTTTCATTCAATGAGAGCAAGATAATTCCAGGGGGTGGTTTCCCTTTAACTAAGCAATGATTTTTTTTCTTTTTAATTCTAGCTGTGCAGAATGGCTTTTTACCCCCAGATGATGCGGGTGGCTACAAGATGGTATAAAACTCACAAGTTTCTCCTTAAGCTTCATGCGTCGAGCAGAAGTCTCCGCCGGGGGTGATTTGATGAGTACGAGATTGTTCTCATAGAATTGCTCAGGCTTGGGAGCCAATATATCATCATATGTTTCCTCAACGAGGGTGGAGGAATTCAACTGGAGACTAAGAGAAGATGCTCTTCGCTGCTCATAATCATAACAGGAAGATGAACATTACCATGGTACAATACATGTTTCATTAAGTATTTATGAAGCTATTAATTGACACCATCCCATCTTCTGCTTTTACAATCAAAATGATTATTACATGATAAGAATAACATATTATCAAAAACACCTGGGGCCTGTAACATGAAAGAGACACTATGAATTTAAAACTTATCATATCTCTGTGGGACACATTTTACTATAAGCTGACAATTAATATTTATCGTAAGTTTAATTGCATCTTCATGAGTAGGTGAGTAGGTGAGCCTGGCAGGAGATGATGAGATGATGAATAATAGTGATTTCACACTGCATTCATGGCCATAAAAAGGAAATCAAACTACTGTAGTGTCATTTATTTCATGGAAAGTTGATTAATTCAACTAAATATTTGGTTAATTGGATTGGAAGCCTTTTGAAATTTGGGGAAATAAAAGTGACTATGAACAAGAATTGAGGATTTGAATGCACAATTACAATTGCCTGTACTTCCTCTCTCTCCTTAAACTTCTTGCGTCAAGCAGAAAACTCCGGAGGGGGTGATTTGACGAGAACGATATTGTTCTCATAGTATTGCTCAGACTTGGGCGCCAATATATCGTCATACTTTTCCTCAACGAGAGTAGAGGAATTCAACTTGAGACTAAGAGAAGATGCTCTCCACTGCGTTCATAATCATGATAATATGAAAAAAAATGCTCAGGTAACATATATATATAAATTCTCTTATTTTGTATAATAATGAACACAGCATTTGTAATGTACCATCAATCTGCTGAGACTATTCCGAGGTGAACAGTAAATGACAGTGTTTTTCTAAAGATCACAAGCTGTGTCACAATACCCTATATGATATAGAAGTCTGAAGAAACTCCCAGTGGCAAGGCCAAGAAAAAATGCTTAATAAAAACCCAATATTTATATTCTGGGAAAATTGCGTAAGTCTGTTTGACTTTTGTTTCTTTTTCATATAATCTTATCTTTTATTTTTGGAACACATGTTTATTCATATTCATACCAACAATGCCTTTTCAGGCAGTATTTCTCATGTTTTCCAATTATTTTACTGTGATTTTTATAATAATTTGAATGAAAAGCAAAAAAAAAGAAAGTCTGTCAGTCTTGGGCATCTAAACATTTTCATTTTCGGCCAAAGTACTCACAAAGTTACAAAAATAATTTTCTTGATTGTGAACAAAGAACTACTTAAAATAAAATTCCGGCGGTGACATATTTCGTTGATGAGTTATAACTCTGTAAAATAAGAAACCATTATACATTGACCATCTAAAAATAATTAATTCATCTTTCATATAATTATATGTAATGCAAATACTAAGGTAATTGACATTTTCACAGTGTTAATATTTGTTCATGCATATCATTCATGGGGAATATTGAGAAAACAAAAGATATGAAGTTAGTAGATATATTATTGCGTATCAATAAATAATTTCATTCATCAATGATACTTCATGCCACAAACATCTATATAAAAAGTTTCTCAATTAATTTTTTGAAAGCCTACAAGACTACATGGACTTGACTTTCACTGACAAGCAAACATAGCCCAAGGAATTTATTGTCCAATTCTAATCAACATTCCCAATGTTTGAGAAGAACAAAGACCCCTTATTTTACCCTGATTTTCACATCTGTTTTTCCCTACTTCTTGAAAATGAAATTTCTATAATTCCATGATAATCATCATTGCAATTCATCCATTTCAAACTCTTTTGACGCATCCTAAATTACCAAACGAAATTTGTGTCAAATTCCCTGATTTGTACTTGATTTGACATATTCTTTAAATCAAATTCCCGGACCTAATAAAAGTGACACTCCATGTTCAAGACTTTCCAGTGGAGTGGAAACCCAGACAATGTGTTTCAAATGTGACTGTCGCTATGACAGTGTAACAAAATAGTAAAATATTTAAGAATGAATAACAAAAAATAATTCTTACAAACCTCAAGCTCGTTAACAACATATTAGTCTGAACGTCAATAGATTATAATTTTTTTTTATTTATTCATCTTATTCCTGGACATAACATATAATAGCATGAATAATGATAAAAAAAGATGGTAATAAAAAGGGGGAATAGAAAATCATTAAGAATTAGTCATACATGTAGTATCAACAACTTGTTATTCATGCATGAATTAGAGTCGTACAAACATCGCATGCAGACAAACCTTATTCAGCTGATTCTGTAATTGGACTCTTCTGCCCTTTTTGCTCTGAATGTAATAATATGGAAGTGCAAGAAGGGAAATAGAACTGGGGAATTAAAAGGGGCGGAAATCAAACCCGAACTGTTTGCTTTTCTTGCTGAAAATATAATTTTTTATTGAACAGCAAGAAATAGAACTGGGGAATTGAAAAGGGATTAAATCATACAGGAACTGTCTGCTTTTCTTGCTGAAAATATAATATTACATCTTCAAATGCAAGAAGGGAAAAATATAACATAGAGATTTATAGCAAAGGCCAGGAATTAAATCACTGCTTTATGACTTCCTTGTTATGAATGTAACAATACTATAACGCAAGAAGAAAGTAGAACTGGGGATTATAAAGGGACTAAAATCAGTATTAATCTATTTTTTCCACCAGTCTTTCTAAAAAAAGTAAAGTCACATTGTAACTAATCATAACATATGTTGGAGGAGCTGTTAGATCCAATTTTCTTTTGGTTGTTGTAATTATCTGGAACTTTGGTACAATAACAGCATAAACAACAGACTTACAACAACATGCCACAATAAATGTTATTCCAACCATACTAAATATGTACTACTGTACGACTCAAAAGAGTGCTAATATGTCCCTCACTAAAAAAGAAATAAAAACACAATCCAACATACCCACAACAAACATAAAACAGATAATATACACCCACACAAAGCATCAATCAATACATTGTAAGTAAAACAACGCAGGCATCTAATAATGTGAATCTAACAAATATCCCAACATGAATTATCTTACCCTTTCCTAAACCAAAGTTGATGTTACTACAAAAATATAAGAAGAGTAAATTAGTGTTCAAATCTAACAATCACCAATCACATTTGGGGGTTTATAGCAGTTTATAAGCTTCTCCGATATTAAATGAAAACAAACAAACCCCTGATGAAAAATATTGAAGATGTGAGATATTATTTCCCATTTGTGAAAAACCAAATTTCCCAATATCTATTGCAAATACATCTGTCTACCAAAAGGATTCAAATTCAATGGATATTTGTTCTTTCGAAACAAAGGTACAGGTAGTTTTTGACAGCCTGAAAGTTTTCTAAAAATACCTGTATCAACAGAATACGCAAACTGGTTTCCAATAGACCACTTTCGTAATGTATTCAAACTTTCTGCAAGCTTTTTTGTCAAATGCACAAAGACAAAATATTTGTTCACCTGGTATAGAATCATAGTATTTCAATAAAAGGAACGTGGAGAGCATGTAATGGTTGTTGCTAGGTTGATCAAGCTCCAGTGTTTGTCCAACCTAGCAACGTTAATGTATGCAAATGGCATTCTGAGCATTGTATTTTCATTATTTTCTGACAGCTGAATAAATAGTTCGTCTTGGGGTAAACATGAATAAATTTTAATTCATTACGAAAATGGTCTTTTGATGTGATTAATCTTTACTGTGTGAAAGGAATACCATAGTACTAGCTTCATGAATTTGAATCTCTTTTAGTAAACAGGTCAATCAATGTGAGCAGAAAGGACAAAGCATTGGACAGAGTAAACAACCTCCATTGAAGCATTTGTTATAACAAGAGACATACAAAGGAACCTTCCTTCCCTAAATATTCTGTGGAGGAATGTTGAACAGATGTCGCACCTCTTCCATGAATAAACTTTCTATTTTGTGATCGTGAAGCTACATAATAATGGATTAAATCGAGTTGTCTACCTTGTCCGATACATTTTGTCCCATCTGCTTGCAGTGGATAAAGTTGAAAATTAAGAAAAAAGATAAAGACTAACCTGGCCCAGATCCGTCTGGTCGGATGATGACGTCTCAAAGGATGCGAGTAACCTAGCAACCATTCCTCTCTCCTCCGCACTGGAGCTGGCCGGCCTTCCTTCGCTGGAGCTCTTGGGGGCAGTGTTCATTGACGCGGAGACAAGTTTCTTTAATAAGTGGCCGGCATCTAACATGTTCAATGCCTGTAATGGAAGTATAGGAAAGATTGGAATTTTCTCCAATATTACTTTTACTATCATAATCCCACGCTGTACCATAATATCTAGACAAATTGGCAACTGATGATGTCATACATGTATGTGCACGTTTGAACATTCATAACAGTATCAATGCTATAAAATGTTTCTTTTACCCAAAAATATGATTTACTACAAATTTTATTAATAGGATATCATCTTGTTAGATATCCAGACCCCCTTTAGCATGTTTATATTAATGTAAATTATTCACATTTCTGTTTAAATGGTGAATTTGGCACCATAAATATATACAAGATGATATTAAGTGGTTCGACCACAACGTCCCAAAATTGACAATCTGTCTATAAATTTTTTACTGATTTGTCCATTTTTCAAGTCGTTAATAATTCATAACTTTTTTATTTCTTGTCCGATTTTCCTCAAACTTTTTTAGTTCTAATCGCCAAATTAAAAAGATTCAAAACCTTTTTGTTCCACTCGCCCCTTCATCCCCTAAAAATTAATTTGGTGTATACTCTTCGCTTAAGAACGTAACTGACCTCTATGTACAAATACGTCTCTCCCTCTTTACTGAGTTTGAATGCACCCTTCATCTTGACCTCCTTCTTGTCAGCCGCAGCAATCTCGATCCCTCTGATGCTGAAACTGACGCTTGTCGGCTCCTCTCGACTCGCCGCGCAGGAGAAGCCCATGTCTTTGATTGTGATCCATTTCCGCTTGATCTTTGCTTCGCCGTATTTGGCTCCACAGACATTCACGTAACCTGTACGAACGTAGAAGAAACTATATTATTCTCTCAGATAGTCAGAAGTTTTCCAATATTCATGCATCTAACAAAAAGTTATATCGACTCCTCTTGATTCGCCACGCTGGAGAAACCCGTATCTTTGATCGTGATCCATTTCCGCTTGATCTTAGCCTCGCCGTATTTGGCTCAAAGACGTTCACGTAACCTGAATGTAGAAGAAATGATATAATTCACTATGCTTCTTGATCATAAACACTTTTTCTTTCCCCTTCCTTTTTTTTCTGACTCTCTTTCTGTCTTTATTACAATTGTATCGGAACAAAATATAAATAAATCAAACTGCTGAAACTGCTTATCCGATAATGGAGACCTGTGGAGTAAATGGAGTAAAATAAAGTAAAAAGCTTGAGCTTTCCACCCTAGCAGAATCTTAATCATAAGCAAAATGACAAGGAAATGAAGTGAACACGCAAGGATATAGATAGAGCTAAACAAGGGGTGGAGAGAAAGAACAAAAATATAAACTTGTTTTGGGGCATTTGGTTATTCACCTCTGACTCAACTCTAAGCTGCTCCTCCTTTTTTATAAATGGGCACAATCGATTTTTATTTGTTATGTTTTCGAAGTGAGCCCCACAATAAAAAAAAACATTTCAAGCTGTTTCTACCATTCTACAAGAAAAGAGAGAGCAGCAAGCAAATGACACGATATAAACTACACTGTATATCTGCAAAATAAAGTGGGTCATGGACAATAGAGCCGTAGGCCGGGCATTGAACTGTGCAGACACAACAATCACTAGCCTGTTCCGATTTAGTAAGCATATTAAAAGGGAGCATTGAATTGGCGTTCGACTGAATTGTATGGAAAAAGATTATATCGTGTTAAATACACATTCACAAGGACCTTACAAAGTTGCGATTGGACAACTTTAATGACGTATTTCCACAGAATCTTGATCAATCAATTTTTTAACTAACCTGATAATACATCGCCATCCATCGAAAGCTGTGGTGTGCCATCCTTCTTATCTTTGGAAAACAATTTACTACCTGTAAAATAAACAAATAATGCAAAAAATGCCATTTCAGCATTATTGCGAAGTTCTGCACATATCATGTAAATGGGAAAGTGGTCGCTGTAAAAAGAAGGATCTTTTTAAAGTTTCTCTCAAATATAACTTTATTTCTAGAGGAAAGCAGAGCATTTCAGACAGAAAGCTCCACACGTTCAAGGGCAAGTTTTGAATTTTTAACAACTTAATCATGGAAGACAAATTCGGGGTTACAATACTAAGAAAGCAAACAGATTCAAATTTATGCACATTTCTTGCCTACGACCATCGTTACTAGTTAGTCTCAAGCAACAGACCCTAGGCTTTCGGTGTGTGCAGCCGTGGAGCATGAGGGAGAACCAATGTTGTGTGTAATGTAGTTACATATCGCATATTCTGTATCACACTCTGAGTATGCACACACTGAGAGCCTAGGGTCTGCGCTAGCAGACTAGTTACTAGTATTCCCTAAATAGTTGATTAATAAATGAACTACAATATGCAATCCACTTTGAAGAGATTAAATGCTGCTAAGTCAGTCAAGCCTCAGGTAAACTGTTGAGTCGTCAAGAATAACCTTAATTTTGTGTACAAGGAACACATAAATTTTGCATTTATAGGTACTGTAAACCTGTCTATTTAAATTCAGGGCATCATGATCGACATGACTTCCGGTTGCGAGCGCGCATGGACGGCGTGTTGCGTATTTGCAACA
The DNA here is from genome assembly GCA_036244855.1 of Temnopleurus reevesii. Classification (NCBI taxonomy): domain Eukaryota; kingdom Metazoa; phylum Echinodermata; class Echinoidea; order Temnopleuroida; family Temnopleuridae; genus Temnopleurus; species Temnopleurus reevesii. Next base: position 120,250 of record BQKZ01000812.1, read on the forward strand.
AAAATATTTAAAAATTTCCTTGCTTACGCACCTTGCCAAGCTCAAAAACTTGGAACACTTTGTACGACTTTCCAATCCATGTTGTAGTTGCATGTTACTTTTATTTGTCCCCTCTTCCACTTTGAATCTTTCTAAAAACGTGCGAAACGTATACATTTGCGATTGCCAACCTGTGAGCAAGCGAAATAAAGCTTGCTCACCCACTATTCCAGGTAAAAAATTCTGTGATTTTTCTGTTCAGCAATGTTTGCAATCAAAATGGCCGCGGACAGTTTGGCACTAGTTGTCGCCCTCTGAACATCATGTCACCTCGCCTTTAAACAGGACCCTAACTTTTTGATGAGTAGTGAAAGTTATTTACCTTTCTTTTTGTCTAAACTATCATCTCCATCTTCCTCATCTACAGAGCCGCCTGGCACAATGGTGTGGTTTATGGTAGAGTACCTCTGTAGTACCTGCAAGTTTGGAAGGGGGGGGGGTCGCAGGAGGAAAAAAAACAAAAGTTTAAAGAAAATGAAATGAATAGAATTTCGAAGTATGATAGAGTTATCATTTGGTAAAAATTGCAGTGTATCTTTTGAGGGGTTATACATCTCATGTAACAAAATGTTTTGATTCATGGGTGTAACAAAATGAATCAATTAATTCTGTTGTGAATGATACTGTTGGAAGTGGTGGTGGTGGTGGTGGTGGTGGTGGTGATGATGATGATGGTGATGATGATGCATTTGATGATAATGCATGCTGGTGTTAATGATAACAGCAATAATTATTATGATAATAACAGTTATGATGACAATGATGAAGATAATATTAATAACCATGATGGTGATGATGATGACAATCATGGTGATTACGATGATCATTTTTTGGTTTAAAGCTTAATCTGCTAATTTCAAAGCTAGGAGAAGGGGAATTTGCCATGTTCAATCTAATCACATTATGATGATGATGATGATAGTGGTGATGGTGGTAATGAAGATGATGAAGATGGTGTTGATGATGGCGATGATGATGATGATGATGATGATGGTGATGATGATGATGGTGGTGATGGTGATGACGATGATGATAATGATGAAGATAATGATGGAGATGATGATGATGATTAGGATGATGATGATAATGATGATGATGATGATGATGATGATTATTATGATGGTGATGATGGTGATGATGGTGATGATGGTGATGGTGATGGTAACGGTGATGACGATGATGGTGATGGTGATGATGGTGATGATGGTGATGATGGTGATGGTGATGGTGATGGTGATAATGATGATGATACTGGTAATATTGATGATGATGGCTATGCTGGTTATGATGAGGCGATGATGGTTATGATGAGATGAAAATTGATGATGGAGATTATGACTATTTTTTGACCGTCACAGTGATATGAGCAATGACAATGATTATGATCAATTCATACTTACAGCAACCCATTTGTTTGAAACTTCCGCTGATTCTGAGGCTAGGAGAAGAGGAGGTTTGAGGTTGTGATGTTCTATCTTTATCACATTGTCTTGCTTCCCTTGCTGGCCTAACAGAAACACTGTGTAACCCATCAACGGCAACCTCTGGGCCTTTGCTTGCTTATCCTGTAAAGTAAAATGAAACAATGGTAAAAAAAATGGTACAAAAAGGTGCTTTGGCAAATATCAATTTCCCTGTATGATCAGAATCACAGAATCTTTCGCACCAAGACCATGGTTCTCTTTGTTTTATACTCACTACTTGGAAAAAAAAAGTGAAGGCTTGTGAAAAGCAAGTAAAAATCAATTAAAAAAAATATTCTTTTTTTAAATTTTGGAAATACTTTAAATTAGGGGGGATTTGTCCCCTCCTCATTTAATCCTTTCAACAGATTTATGTACATGGCTCTAAATGGCGTGCTCCAACCGTAATTCTATCATTTCAAATATTTAACTTTGTACTTATTTCAGGTTTGAATATATTCATTTACCTTGATTTTCTTTGTATTTTGAGTTGCCAGTTTTTACTTTACAAGAAACAAAACCAGCCAACCAACCAACTTACTTTTGGTGATTTGTAGATGAAGAGTTGTCCATCTTTGGCGATGCAGTATCGTTTCACCCAGTTGCCGACACTCTTTAGGGTACTGAAGTAATTGTTTAGCATCAGCAGTCTGTCAATCAGATCGATGTCTTCTTCATGCTGGTGTTCGTTCTTGAATTCTTCCAGTTTGTCGACTTTAGGCTTCTTCTGTTTCTCACTGTAAGCAGGTGGGTAAAATTCAAATATGAAGAATGGGAAAATAAAAATTTAGTTCATTGGGCCAAATGCATCAGTAGTAAAGAGTTATGAATAATAATGAACAGCTTTTATATAGCGCTTATCAACTCTTCATGAGGAAAATCGCGACGAGGCAAAAAATTGCGTGAACCAAATTATAGTCATGGCATTTGCCGCGAATCAAATCGCAGCAAAAATTGCAGCAAACTGCTGTAACTTTTGCATCACAGCATTGATTCGCCGTGTCGCTTTGGTCGTGTGAACGATTAAAGCAAATTTTGTCACGTCAATTAATCCCATAGTGCATCGGTACTTCCGGGTTTAAGGAGATGACACACGCTATTCGATCGTTCACCATCGCATCCACACATGTTTGCTTACACCTCGTTTGTTTACTAGCTGATTTTCATTGCTATTTCCTATCATTCCTATTTTTCATAAAAATTTGTTGTTATTCATCTGTTTTCTTGTAATTCGTATTTCGTATGACATGACCTCAGGTCAAAGTTAGCGCATGCGCAATTAACCTGAATCTACGTCAAAGCGAGTCGCGGGGAGCGAAATGTCACAGCAAACGAATAGTGCTGTGAGAATGGTAACTTGAGTCGCGGTGCTGATTCGCAATTCATCTTGACGTGAAAAATCGCGACTGGGTGAATGCTGCTGTAGATGAATTCCTTTTTTCCATTTAGAAGAGACAGACTTTACTTACCGCTGTTCAATTTCTTGATCTACATCATCGACATCTTCATAATCTGTTGAGTCGCTGTTGAAATCGTCTTCTATTTGTTGCATATCTGAAGGAATTAGTAGGTAAATTACAGAAAAAATTAAACCATATTGAAATGCAATTTTTTTCTATATTTTCATATTTTTCTTCTGAATTAAATCCTGAGAATAACAATTGAATGATTTTTGTGTTGGGTAGATAAATAACTGGAATAAATCTTGCCTTATCCCAAAATGAATAAACACTGACTGACAGTGCTTTACCGAGATAGCAGCATGTACTGTGTAAATATCAATTTAATCAAGCCCGCCAATTCTTTCAGCTCTCTGTGACCTAAGGTGGTAAAACACCTGTCTAGTCATCAGTAGATCGTGAGTTCGATTCCTACCTGAGAATGCCTGTGAATTTTTTCAAGCATCACGGTAATGCACTGTCAATCAGTGTTTATCCATGTTGGGATAAGAAAATATTTATTTCAGTTATTCCTGAGAATAAGTAATATTACAAGAATGGGATTGAATTTTCTACCCGAATGTACCCAAAAAGTGATATGCTAACACACATACCGTTGACAGACAATAACAACATTAATGCTACTATGTATTCAAATAGCACTTCATGATCAACATTTAAATAACGTTTCATAATACAAAGATACAAACATTGCATGAAATACATAGAAATCATAAAAAGCAAAGCAAAAGAAATATAAAAAAATAGACAAAACAAAAGAAATAGTGTACAAGAAACAAAAATTGGAAATATATAGTGGAAACAAAACAAAATCAAAAGTTGAACTCAATATATCACTGCGTTAGAGCTTCAAGAATAATATCAGGTAGCAACTTGTTCCAGAGTTTAGGAGCACAATTCGAGAATGGATAATCATCACAAAACAGAGAAGATTTGGGACTAGGAATTTGAAGATGCAAAGATAAAGATGAAGCCAGAAGAAAGGGGTTTGTATTTCAACCTGTTGACTACTGGATTCTGTAATTCCAGTACACTTTGTACAGGACCTACCCGGTTACAGTATAGAAATATACAATGACTCTCGAGGTTCTGGTTAAAACTATTTGCACGAATGAGCATATCAGATAGTACCATACTCCCGAGGGCCAACGGCTTGAGGGAGGATGATACTATCTGATGCTCACGAGTGCGAATAGTTTTAGCCAGTACCGAGAATCAAGTCATTGTATATTACCTTTATATCCCTTCTTACAACAACAACATTAACAATAAAGTAGTCTATTGCAGCAGATTAAATCATCTTACCTTGTCTTAACGATAATTTGATAATCTGATAAATTGTTTTTCTAGTCTCTGGCTCGTCTTCTTGTTGAGCACATCATGCGAACGAAGCCCACGAAGTGTCCCTTGCCGTGTAGCTGGGAAGCAGTGTCTCTATCGCTCACGGGCACGTCTGTTTTAGCCGACTACGCATGCGCGCAAAAATAGTAACTTTTTTCCCTAGGGAAAAAAATACTATTCGTCTGTTTTAGCCGACTACGCATGCGCGCAAAAGTAGTAACTTTTTTCCCTAGGGAAAAAAAATTACTATTCGTACTATTCAATGGCAAACCGCTTTATTAGCAAATCTATTCATTTTTCTTGCCTGTACACTGTCAATGCAACGATCTTAGTGTAAGGGATATAATAGTCAATGTGTGAAGATAGATGAATTACAGTTATTATTAAACAGGGCAAACAAGGACGCTGAGTGGAACAGGGACAAAACCTAGACCATTAACCCACTCAGGATGGAAGATAATTTACAAAAAAATCAATCATCATTCCTTTCCTGAATTGGCAGCAATTAGATTTTCAACTTCTCTTTTTAAAACATTCCAATTAAATATTATGTCATCAAATGTAATCTCCAATGTCAAATGGCATGTTTAAGGGTTAAAATTTGCCAATATGCATGGTGATTTTCAAAGGTTAAGTGTGTTGCCATTTTAAGAATTGATGACAATTGCAGTGCTTAGTATTCATGTTTGCAGGTACAAAACCATTGCAAGCTTTGAATATTTAAGGACTTTGTATTCATTGATATCGGATTCAATGCATGATAGGAAACCAATGAACGCACTTAATAATGTGTTACGGTGTGCGATTAGATGTGTCTTCTCATTCAGGTGATGAGAGCAATTGCAATACGTACGTGCTGAAGTTTGAAAAATGAAAGTAGAAATCCATAATTAATTCTTTAAACCTTTGAAAAAGTAAATTCCAGCACAAGAACAAAATGTCTCAAATGACAATAAGTTTACCCTAAAGTAACTGTTTAGAACTGATAAATTCTTAAACTAAATATTGTTGATACTTACAGTATTAGGGGTGAATAAAAACTGAATTGATTTAAATAGCATTAAATTATATTGAACTAGATTGAATTAATTTGATTGGCATTGAAAGAAAATCAATCCAACTGCGCTGAACCATTGTGAAAAGGTTAGAAAGACGAATTAGGTGCACATTTCTCGAGAATATGATCTGAGCTACATGTAAGAGTTAAGACACTTTGAAGGATCCTACTAATCTATGGCATAAAAGTGGGTATCTCAAGCAAGCATTTTCCTGCATAATCTACACAATATTTCCAATCTCTCATTGGTGTTTCAAGATAAGCCCACAATAAATTCTTCAAATAAATATTGTCTTTATTTATTAGGGGTGAATAAAACCTGAAATTGCTTAAATAAGGTTATAATAAATTTAAAGGAGGACTCCGGACCAAGAATTTCTTGCTCTGATCCAAAGCGCAAAAATCAGACAAACAGATGAAAAAAAGTTTGAGCGAAAACGGACAACAAATAAAAAAGTTATGAATATTTGAAAAATATCTTAAGATTTTCAAAATAGTTATATTTTTGGCCAATTTGTAACTACAGGTCACGTGACATGACGTGTTGATGACGTAGGTTCGTCACTTCTCTAGAGTGAGTGTATTATCTCTTTGTTTTTTAATGTTCTGTTTAAATGCCATTGGGCGCAAAAATAGTTCCTTTTCTCAAGGAATTCATCTCGTTGAATATATATTCTTGATTATACCTTCTGAAATATTGTTTACGAACAAAAGATAACAAAATTATATAAATAAATATGATTTTAATAAACAATATGTTTAATAAGAAATATGTATTTTGTGTTATAATTACGCTTGCACGGAAGCAAACTAATGTTTACTACTGTAAATTATGGTAAAGGAATGCTCTTTGGATTTACAATAACCAAAATGATACAAAAAAAAAAAAAAAATATGATTTGAAAAACAATAACATACATGATAAATTGTACAAAAACAATATAATATAAAAGAAAATGATTATTGACAAATTATTTTTCATATTTATGCAATCAATTTATAGCAACATTGAAATCGATGGAACAAAATACGTCATTAAATTAGTGTTGAAAATATTCAAATTCTCTTAATTAGAGCAATTCTTTATATGAATAAATCTTCTCCTTATTTATTGTTTATTAAAATCATATTTATTCCATAATTTATCATTTCATCTTTCATATAAAACTTATTTTGAATATATATATTTCTTGAACATAATTGCTTGATATGTGTTGAACATTATCCATCAACAAAATTTTCTCTAAAGATTAAAAAGACGGATTAAAAAGCAATGATATATAATAAGCCCATTGTAGAGAAGTGACGAACCTACGTCATCACTATTTGATGTCACGTGATGCAAAGTTGCCAATTTGCTAAAATTATAACTATTTAAATTATTTTTAAAAACCCTTCAAAAATTCATAACTTTCTTATTTATTGTCCGATTTTGCTCAAATTTTTTTTGATATGTTCGTCTAATTTTTGCGCTTTTAATCAAACCAAGTTATTTTTGGCCTGGAGTAACCGTTTAACTAGATTGAATGAATTTGATTGGCATTGAAAGAAAATCTATCTACCTGCTCTGAACCATTGTGAAAAGGTTAGAAAGACAAATTAGGTGCAATTCTCTTGAGAATATGCTCTGAGCAAAGGAATACTACATGTACTAATCTCCTGTAAAGAGTGGATACACCAGGCCAACTTTCATTTCTTGAATAATCTATAAGTTTTCCATCGTATGATAAACTTTGTTAACATCTTTGAATAAACAAATGAAACTGAATTTATTTAAATCATATCAAATTAAAGCGAACTCCATTGAATGAAATGGGATGGTATTGAATGAAAATCAATCCAACTGCTCTGAACCGTTGTGAAGTGGTTAGAAACGTGAATTTGGTGTACATTTGTTGAGAATATGATCTGAGCTAAGACACTTTGAAGAATCCTACTAATTTGCGACAAAGAGTGGGTATCACAAGCAAGCTTTTTTCCTGCATAATCTATATATTTCCAATCTCTTGTTGGTGTTTCAAGATAAGCCCATGACAAATTCTTCAAATAAATATTGTCTATACCGGTACTTATTAGGAGTGAATAAAAACTGAATTCATTTAAATACAATCACATTAAATTTAACTAGATTGAATGATTTGATTAGCACTGAATGAAATTTAGTTGAACTGGCTCATCTTGAAGAGGTTAAAAGCATGAATTTGGTGTACATTTATTGTGAATGTGCTCTGCTGATCAAAAACCACCTTGAAGAATTTTATCAATCTGCGGCAGAGAGAGGGTTTCCCGGATCAGCTTTGGTTTCCTGAATAATCCACAAAAATTCCATCTCTTCTTGGTCGTTGAAGACAAGCCCGTGTCAAAGGACCGACTGTGTTCTACTAATAATAATAATGATAATACGAATATTTATATAGCGCCGGTATCCGTCAGGCTCTGATGCTCATGGCGCTTAACAGAAAGCAATAATTTATATATACATAATTGAAACTACATGTATTAATTACATGAAACAATACACCAGAAGTGATAGATTACATAAAACTGTTAAGAAAGATGTGTGTTTTTAAGGCAGCTTGGAATTTACTGAGGGACGATAGACTACGGATATTAGCTGGTAATTTAATATTTCAAAGGAATGGACCGGAGTGTGTGTTCCCGTGATAACTAGCAAGGATGTCTGACATGGGATACTTACTGGAATATCTTCTTCTTCTGGTCAAGAACAAAGAGATATTACGGAATTTTTGATTTCAGTCATCTGTGACGAAGGCAACGTCGACCGGAAGTAGTACCTCATAATTTTGCGCGTCTGCTAATTGTTACATCACAGCTAATTGCACAATGAGCAGACATGCAAAACTATGACATACTACTTCCGGTACCCTTCGTCACAGTTGACTGAAATCGAAAACACCATAATATGACTTGAAATATAAATAATATGATCGTCTGACCCAATCATACAGCTCCCTGTCATTGGGTCCAGACTATCGCACTGCGATGAATAATTGGTATGAAGAGATCTGATATAACAAGATTCCTGATATAAAGAGGTAAACAATAAAACTCAGCTCTTCATTATCTATTATTTTTTAACCCTGATAAAACATGATTTTTGGAATGATTAAGGTATCTTTTGTGGTAGAAAGCACCTGATTATACCGAGTCTCAACTGTAGTCACAAATTATCCCAGTACTTTGCTACGGATGAGTATAAAAATCATCCTTTTCCAACACACATTGTAATACACTGAGTGCTACAAATCTTTTTGAAGCACTTTCCAAGACAGGCAAGCAAATTTAGTAATGGTTGATAATAATCACTTGCTCGGAGATAAATTTCACTTGCCTAAAAATAAGTCTAAGTTTAAATAATTAGTATAGATTGCAAGACTAGGATCAGATTGTGTATTTTTTTTATTTGGGAGGGGGCTGGCAAAGTTGGGCAAGTCGCTTTTGCTTTTGCTAAAAAATACTTGCCCACCCCCCCACCCCCGCAATCGGGCAAGTGCTTATAAATCATCTTGATGTATGTACAGGTATCACCTTTTTATAAAGACCTATTGCAAAACAACATATCCCAACAAGAGCTCTAATAGGGTGATCCGTGACAAGGGAAACTAGATAAAAATTTATGAGAGATGAACTTGAATAAAGAGTAAAATGGATCAAAAATATGAAATATGAAATAAGGTTTACTACACAGAAAGATAAACAAATATCTTTCCCCTTCCATATCTGGGGCCTTACTGGTACAACAATTATACTACTAGGAAAAATTAAGGACACAAACTTACCAGATTTTTCTCCTCTGTGCGAGAAGACAAACGTGTTTCCACTCCCTTCATCACTGCATGAACCAGGTGGCATCGAGCCCTGCATTTGAAATGAAGAAAATAGAGAGTGGATTTAACCTATTGACTACTGAATCCTGTAACTCCCATAGATTTTGTTCAAGGACCATCAAGTTCAAGTTGTCAATTGGTTAATGGTCAATTTCATGGTGGATCCAGCAGTGGTGCGAGTGGGGGTGGCTCAAGGAGGGGTCATGGAATGCTTAGTCTATCATTTCCAAAAGATGCTGATTTTTCTTCCTTGTTAGGTTTCATCGCAGATTTTGGGTTTCGCATCAAAGATACCACGATCTAGTAATGGATAATATCAGAAAAATGTAAAATAAAATTAAAAAATGATTTTTTTTTTTAAAACATGGCAAATTGGAACGACCATGCACCAATGTCTGTCAACAGATATGGCCATCCCGACTCTCCTATCTTGAAAACTGTTTAGTGCCATCTGCGGCTCTTCATTATCTTCCATTGTCGGTGGTGAGAATTGATATCTTTCCTCATCCCAATCATGAAACGAACCAGATGGCTTAGAAGACAGCTACAATGTAGCACTACACCCAATTTGGCATGTTAACAAGAGGGGACTAAGGATCAAAGATATTTTCACTCTCTCAATCCTTACACATATTCAAGTGGCACAGGGCCTACTAAGATCAAAACAAAAGAAATTGTTTGGATTCCCAAGAATGAATTCTTTGAAAAATTGAGTCAGTCAGTAAGAAAATTTTGTCTTTATTTATTTTTTGTTTTTTGAACAGATTTCATGTAGAAAATAAGACTTAAAAGTAGAATAACAGCACTAAAACGACTGGAGATATTTTTCAGGTTACTAGTGTATTTCTCATGTTGTTCTTTAATTTTTTCCCTCATCAAGACCAAGAGAAAGTGCACAACATATTGCGCTATAGCAATGAGTTTCAATCGAGATAGCCAGTTCATCAATGATTAATCCTGCAAATCTTTAAATATCGAGAGAAATGAGTCATAAAATTCAAGTTATTCATGTTTTACTCCAATAACATGCAATTCACTAATACACGATTCAATAAATCAGTAATCATTTCTCAATATCTGAAAATAAAACACCTGCATTCTCACCAAATCTGGAATATCCTCCATATATATAATCTCAAAGCTATCGGAATCCGAATCCATTATGAAAATTTCTTCCCAATCCTTGTTCCCAAACTCAGTTCAAAAGAGAAAACAGTACTTTTATGCCTCAAACACACTGGGATACACAATCATTTCCATGAAATCATACCATATACAGCAACTAAAGTGTATGAGATAAACATACATGGGATTATAGAGCCAACAATTTAGTTTGACATGCCTGCCTTTGCATGTTTCATAAAACCGTATGCACAGACAACTTCATGGATATCCTATTACAATGCATGTTAAGCTTAAACATGCATTTCAATGGTAGTATGGGGATTTTTCACATGAGATCATGTTGTGTAAAGCCCCCCTGACTCATTTAGAAATGATTAAGGGAGAATTAAAAGTGTTACGTCTGTGCTTACAGACTCTCTTCCTTCCTCACCTATAAATGGTCAAATCATTTCCACTTTATCGTAATGCGGTCACACATCTGAAAATTGACCACCAAGCCGACACCTGACCACCCCAAACACTTTATTACATAACACACTGTAAGCCGAGGGTACAACAACTTTTGGACAAAGTAAACAATTTCAAATAAGCGTTCACAATAAATATATACACACAAAAGAAATTTCACTGCCTCTTATTCTGCTGACAAAAATCGATCAGGTGTTGCAAAATGAACATGGAGGGGACATGTACGTTCTTTTGTGTGAATGCCTGAATAAAGTTTTTCACTTTGTCCAATTTCTTTTGTAAGCTCTGCTCACGTTGACACCTAAAGCATATGACACTAAATGGTTGATGAGGATCTAAAAAAAAAAGAAATTGCAAAAAAGTGTGGCTACGATATACAGTTGATTGAGGCAATTAATTCCAAATGAAAATAGAGCTTACATGTATATAAGTAGTTTGGCTTTAACCAAATTGGGCAATGAATCTCACAGGAAAGCTTTATTTGCAAAAATTTGCCTCCAGCCAACTTCTGACCACACCAAAACTGTAACACCTAAAATATAACACTAATTCGTGGTAGAGGTGTATTATTCTAGTTTTTCAATTTCAGTCAGCTATGACGAAGGGCACGTCAACCAGAAGTAGAACATCATAATTTTGCGCATGTGCTTATTGTTACGTCAGACATATTTACACACGTAACAATGAGAAGACGCGTACAGCTATGACGTACTACTTCGGTCGACTGTGACCATGACGAATGAAATCGAAACCTCCATATTATGCTATCCAACACTGACCTAGAGATCCTTTGGCAATTGGTGATGAGCTAATATTATCCTCAGGTTTTTTTTTGGAGGGGGTGGTCATCCTAGCTTTAGGAAACCCAAATTCTGAAAGATACGCACCCTTCCTGATTCCTGTTCATCTGGATCTTCATAGAAGTCTTCATTATCATCAACAACTCTCTTAATCGGCGGTCTGCTTATGGTTGGCGGTAGCGCTGGCGGGTCGTCCTGTACTGGAACTTCATAGAAATCCTCTGTTGGTCTAATTACAGAAAAAAGAAAAAATTAATGTGGGAACAACAATTGAAGGTGTATCGAACTGAGCCTTTTTTGTGTAATGAATTGAAACTTCATTATCATCTACGACTCTCTTGATGAGCGGTCTGCTAATGGTTGGCGGTAGCGCTGGCGGGTCGTCCTGTACTGGAACTTCATAGAAATCCTCTGTTGGTCTAATTACAGAAAAAAGAAAAAATTAATGTGGGAACAACAATTGAAGGTGTATCGAACTGAGCCTTTTTTGTGTAATGAATTGAAACTTCATTATCATCTACGACTCTCTTGATGAGCGGTCTGCTAATGGTTGGCGGTAGCGCTGGCGGGTCGTCCTGTACTGGAACTTCATAGAAATCCTCTGTTGGTCTAATTACAGAAAAAAGAAAAAATTAATGTGGGAACAACAATTGAAGGTGTATCGAACTGAGCCTTTTTTGTGTAATGAATTGAAACTTCATTATCATCTACGACTCTCTTGATGAGCGGTCTGCTAATGGTTGGCGGTAGCGCTGGCGGGTCGTCCTGTACTGGAACTTCATAGAAATCCTCTGTTGGTCTAATTACAGAAAAAAGAAAAAATTAATGTGGGAACAACAATTGAAGGTGTATCGAACTGAGCCTTTTTTGTGTAATGAATTGAAACTTCATTATCATCTACGACTCTCTTGATGAGCGGTCTGCTAATGGTTGGCGGTAGCGCTGGCGGGTCGTCCTGTACTGGAACTTCATAGAAATCCTCTGTTGGTCTAATTACAGAAAAAAGAAAAAATTAATGTGGGAACAACAATTGAAGGTGTATCGAACTGAGCCTTTTTTGTGTAATGAATTGAAACTTCATTATCATCTACGACTTTCTTGATGAGCGGTCTGCTAATGGTTGGCGGTAGCGCTGGCGGGTCGTCCTGTACTGGAACTTCGTAGAAATCCTCTGTTGGTCTAATCACAGAAAAGAAGACAAAATTAATGTGGGAACAACAATTGAAGGTGTATCGAACTGAGCCTTTTTTGTGTAGTGAATTGAATCTCCATTATCATCTACAACTCTCTTGATGGGCGGTCTGCTTATGGTTGGTAGTAGCACTGGTAGCTCGTCCTGTACCGGAACTTCATAAAAATCTTCTGCTGGTCTATTTAAAGATTTTAAAAAGTTCATTTGATGATTAAAATTTGTACAATGCTAGCTTAAACATTTTAGTTGAAATCAAAATGATTTACAAATAATTCCATAACTCTTACTGACACGTCTAAACCACTTTTGATTGATAGAGGGGGAGGAGCGGATCAGGGTTTACTAAACAATTACTAAAACTATTCTTCATCATAACAAACCAAATGTTTGAAATATGGCAGTTTGGAGCTCAGCGCTACTCTTACTAATCTACCCAGTAGGCCCTGCGAGCAGATGGGACAAAGCCCTAGGACAAAGTAAATAAATTCCATTCAAGCATTAAACAATTACAGCAAGATAGACACAAAAGAAATCTCCATCCTTCCCATTCTGTGGAAAATGCTGAACGAGAGTTGCACCTGGTACTTGCTTTTGTAATCAGGAAGATATTGTCAATGCCTGAATGGAGTTGTTTACTTTGCCCCGGTCCTTTTTTCCTTCTACTCACTGTGAGGTTATAATGGTGTAATACTTACTCTGTGCCGATTGTTGTGTTCTGGTATTCATTCTGCAATAATAAAAAAAAAAAAATCAGAAATAAAATGCAAGGCTTTAATTCATTGCAAATATGGAGCCCCATAAAAGCAAAAGAAATAACAAGTCCTAAATTTATGAAGAAAACGTTAGCATTAACTATTCTCAAAGTAATAAGAAAAACTTGAAAATTAAGGAAACTATAACATGATGACAATTGAGATTTCAGTCTATGGTTTCTAACTGCCAAAATTGAATCACCCCTGTGAAATCAGCCAACCGGATTTTGTACCCTTTTTTAAATGTTCATTCACAAAGAGGATGTAAAGAGGTTTATAAATATATGTTTATGAAATTTGGTAATAAAGAGTAATTTAGAAGAGTTTTCTTAGTGTGTCTTGGCAATATTTCCCAATATACTTCAATAGCCATCTGTTTCTCTGCACTTTATCAATTGCAGGGGATTCCTAAGGTTGTGACAATTACATTTTGGTCTCAAGTTTCAAAGAAAAGATACCCCAAATTAAAAATGAAATAAAAAATAATTCTTGTTTTCATCTGATGGATACTATTCCGTAAAGTATAATTCTTGGGCATCCAAACAATTCTTATTTTGAGAGCCACACTTACCGGTCCATCTAAGTGGCTGTTTCTCCAGGAGTCTTCTCTCAGCTTGGCTAGATCTATCTCCGGACTTTGCAATTTACTTGATGATTGGGTACCTGAATAAAACGATCAAAGGAATAATAGAAAGGATAAATTAGTTTACTGATTCTAGGATTGTATTCAGTTAAAAAATTGTATATTATATTCACAAGTATTTGAAATAAATTTTATTGAAACAGAGACACAAAGAAAAAAAACTCAAAATCTTGTAGATATCCAGTATTGCAGCCTTGAAATTACAAACAAATTTTGAATAGATTTGAAGAGGTTTGCCATGAATAGAATATTCTTGGAATTTGTTTACTTTACGGAATCAACGGGGAACAGTATGTGTTGCGTAAAAATTATTTATGGATAATTTGATATTTTCATGTTGATTATTTTACTCCCAGCTTCCCCCTCCAAAGAAATAAAGTAAAACTGGGAGTGTATTTCAAGTCATCAAAATGGAAATAATTTGACCCAGAATCTAAAGCGTTGTGAGATGAAAATAATCATATGTGGCAGATATAGACTGCAAAAAATCATGAATTCCTCATAAACATCACATACATACATAAATAAACACACACACATTAGTGGCATCTCCACAAACAACGCACATACTTAAAACACACATAAACAACCATCCAAAAGGCAAAAGTCCATCCAAATACACATCCACTTCTGATCTCTAACTTCATGACCCCCCCCCCCCCACCCCCCCCCCCCCCNCCCCACCCTCCACCTCCTCGTGGAAAAATGATCAATCACAGAATTTTTAATTTCATTGTACACCCTGTGCTACTCACTTACCATGGGCACATAGTAACATGACAAATCAGAATACAGCACACACAATGAGCAGAATTGACAAAGAAATTTATCAAGATAAAACAACTCCAAATCCAGCATTAATCACCCTAGAAAACAAATTATTTTTTTATTTTTTCTTCTACTGCAAAGAAATGTAAAAAATAGGTCGCGTACGTCTGCTTGTTGAAAAATAAACAAGAAAGCTATATTCTTTCATGAGTTTAAGCTATTGTGTAGGCTTGAATGGAGTTCTTTACTTTGTCCAATTTTTTTCATTCTGCTCACAATAATGATTCCTGTCCATAAACTTGTTCGCAAGAATTGGGTTACATTACTCAGTTATCCAGAGGGGTGAAATTAAAAAAGACACGTCAGGAAATCATCCGTATTTCCTCTATGGTTATTATTAGTGAGTCAATAGAATTTGATTGCAATTCATTGGAATGAAGATATGGTGGCCCCAAAGGACAGATGACAACAGGTTTCACCAAGAATTTAGGAATAATTTCAAGAATGGCTGGTATCAGTTCTATGGCTAAATGATTAATAAATCTTATGATGATTCAGCACAAGAACTGCACACTAGTCTTAATCTTCAAATCTATCCTGTCTTGGTGAAACACAGTCCTATATTGTCTTTCATAAAGTTGAACATAGATCTACACACGACTATTCGAACAACTGGTGACCCTTTCTCAGGTGCGATTCAGCTCCGGGTGTTAACTGAATGCAGGAGCAAGTTACCATTCATTCGTAGACTTATGGATATCTATACAAACAGCTTCATGAAACATAACCCAGGTGATAAAGTTCTTGATTTGGGACGTGAAATTGGTGACCTAGGATGCAAAGTTTGCAACCAAGAGAGTTAACTCCATGACCTGAGATGTAAAGTTTACGACTGAGGATGCGAATTTAGCATCGCCCTTAACCGAATACAAAGTTTATGACCAGGGAGGTGTTTCACTGAATCTTTCTTAAAGTTGCACACGACTCTAAGAAAAACTAACTGAAGTTAGTTAACATTTAATATATATGCGCAATATTCTTGATCATTCAGCATAAGAACTGATAACAGTTGTGTGTGAAGTCGTTCTTAAAGTCTTTCTCATTTTGATAAAACAGGGCCCAGGGTGGTAATTACCAAAGTAAAGAAAGACGATAAGGACAACATTACGCATGACTGAATGATCTATAAACTTGTGCATATTGCACTCGTTAACATACTCCTGACTTTCTAAGAGTCCCGCTCAACTTTCAGAACGATTTGGTGAAATTAACATCGTCCCAAGACCCCAAATTCATGTTCTCTGCCACAAACTTTGCGTCCTATATGCTGCAAACCTTATGGCACATATGGCCTTTTGTTGAGCATGCTTCAGAGCAACCATACAATTGCGATTAGAAGGAAGAAGAGGCTGCTGTATAATTTGATTCATTCAAATTTAACGATGATTGATTGCAAATGGCATTCTTGGCAGTGACATCTAAGTATTCTGGACTGAATTGAATTGAAGAGGATCTGATATAGCTCATTTGTCATGATAAAGAATGATGCTATGTTCTTACTTTTTGTCTGGATAAACCATTTTCTTACCCCATAATCTAGCATACAAGAACTAAAAAGTTTGGATTAAGTTTCCAGATTGTGTTAAGGTATTGTTACATGTCTTTTATCAGTCAAAAACAATTGTATGGATGTTCAAGACTGACTGAACCCTCTGAAAATGGCACCCTAAGCTGAACGTTTTTTTTTTTAGGGGGGGGGGGGGGCTTTTCACTCAAAATGTAAAAATAAAGGAAAACATGAGAATTACATGTATAACCTAAAAAGTTATTTTCAGTAAAGTTATAAAAAACTACAGAAGTAAAACCTGAAAAGTCATTTTTCAGATGTTCTTACTACATTCTTCATTTTCTACATCTGTTCCACAAATTAAATTTTAAAAAAAATTCCAACTGTCTGACACAGTTCTAAAAATAGTCATTCTTGGGCATCCAAAACAACATCCAAAACAAATTTTTGTAATGCTTACAAATGACAAGATGCTATGTTCCATGCATTCCTATGTCTACAGTAGAGAAGAACCTGAAAATTCATTTTTAGACGTCTTAGGGCAACTCCATTCTTCATTATCCAAATAAAATCTGTTCAAAATAATAAAAAAGAAATAAATTAAAAGAAAAACCCTTTTTTCAGATCTACATGTAGCTGACATAGTTTAAGAACAAAGTCATTCTTGGGCATCCAAATAACAATTTTAATGCTTACAAACGACAAGGTGCTACCTACGTTCCATGCATTCCTATGGCGATCCCACCAGTGTACTTGGGAAGTGTTACTAATTGGATGGAAAACCTACTTCCTAATTCAATTTGCAAGTTTTTCAGGAGCACGTCTTAATGGTTCAAATTATGATTGAATAATTATCATAATTGGCATGATAGCACCTGTCAGTGGATACAGAGTGGGACTGGGGTAGTGTTTTGGTTGATCGTATCCCTTCTTCAGGGCAGACAAGTGTCTGTCTGTGAAGACTGAAGTGATCACTGTACTTTATTTCAATAAGACAACAAAAATTGTTGGGATACCCTAAACATACTGATTGTTTAAGTTTTCAGGAGCATGTCTTAACGGTTCAAATTATGATTAATTAATTATCATAATTGGCATGATAGCACCTGTCAGTGGGTACAGAGTGGGACTGGGGCAATGTTTAGGTTGATTGTGTCCCTTCTTCAGGGCAGACAAGTGTCTGTCTGTGAAGACTGAAGTGATCACTGTACTTTATTTCAATAAGGCAACAAAAATAGTTGTAGGAAATTATAGAAAATTATAGGAATAAATGAATAACCTGAAAAGTCATTTACAGACATTTTAGGGCATTTTACGTATACTCCTTTCTTTATTTTCTTCATGAAATCTGTCAAAATAATAAAAGAGAAATAATTTTTTTTTTTAATCTGTAAATCTTAAATCTGTATTAAAACTTAAATAAAAAATGAAACTTTTTCAGACCTGTACCGACACAGTTCTAAAAAAAAAGTAATTCTTGCGCATTCAACTAACATTTTTAATGTTTTAATGATAAGGTGCTACCTACTTTCCATGCATTCCCATGGCGATCCCACCAGTGTACTTGGGAAGTGTCGTTAATTGGATGGAACACCTACTTCCTAATTCAATTTGTAAGTTTTCAGGAGCAAGTCTTAACGGTTCAAATTATGATTGAATAATTATCATAATTGGCATGATAGCACCTGTCAGTAGATGCAGAGTGGGACTGGGGTAGTGTTTAGGTTGATTGTATCCCTTCTTCAGGGCAGACAAGTGTCTGTCTGTGAAGACTGAAGTGATCACTGTACTTTATTTCAATAAGGCAACAAAAATTGTTGGGATACCCTAAACATACTGATTGTTTAAATATGGTCGGACCTAAAAATTTTTTTCTTTCTTTTTTTGCTTTCACTAAAATTGAAAAATCACAGTACAATGATTAAATCAAAATGTGAAATATGACATGAAAATACATTTTCAAATGCCATCAAGTGATCAGATTTTGAAAATTTCTTGTCTTTTCATTCATAGAATTCATGGGTTAAATAAGGCTTACAGGGGAAATTAGAGCTGACTTTTACAGTTGTATTTGAC
>BQKZ01000813.1:12280-37561 GCA_036244855.1 Temnopleurus reevesii
ACTCTGGACCATTTCCAAATTTGTCCAAGTTGGTTAGTGGTTTCTACATTGTAATCTGAACACTTGAGGTGTAGCCTTCAGGCAATTATTTCTGATATTGATGTTAACCCGCAAGAAGATATTCTGAACCTCTTTGACATGGTTGCTCCTGGTATTTTCTTGATAAAACAAATCCCAAGCTTAAGGATGAAAAATGTCCGAGCTGATATATCCACGATCACTTCTACTGAAACTACCAATTAAATTACCACTACCACCATTACCCTTAATCTATTCATTAGGACCTTAGACCAGCATGCCAACAACTTAAAGAAGACCTTCCTCCAGACATAGATGTGCTCTCAGTAAAAGGAAAATAATACATTAATCAAACCGTAAAGATTTCAGCAAAATCTGAAAATCCATTCAAAAGTTATGGATTTTCCAAGTTTTGAATTCCACCTCGCATGGGCTCCTTAAATTGGTAACCTACAGGTGCAAAATGGCTGCTAACATGGAGAACTCTCCATTCACTTTGTACACCAAATTCAACATTTTGATACTCTTAGAGGAAGGTAGACAAGGAATCAGCCTAATTCATCGCAAAATTCAAGCAGAATGAAAATGTCCATATTTTATTCAAACAAAAAATTAAAATTGTGTTTACTATCCTAGAAAACGAAGAAAATGAGACATTTCTGTGTATACAAAGGGGAGTTTTCCATGTTGACAGCCATTTTGTGCCTTTAGGTTGCAAATTTAAGGAGCCCATGAGCAGTAATAATCAAAACTTTGAAAATTCATAACTGTTGAGTGGATTTTTGGATTTTGCCTAAATTTTTACTCTCATCATTGTATTTTTTTCCCATTCACTAAATGCTCATCGATGTCTCGGTGAAGTTCCCCTTTAAGGAATGGCTATTTTGAAATAAAATATGGTGGTCCGATGGTTAAAAAAAGAAAAAAAAATGCAATTTTTCCTAAATCATTGCCTCCTAGCACTGCATTTAAAAATTGGAGGGGAGTGAAAAGCAGCATAGAGAAAATAGTCTATAACTCAGCATTTACCCTACAGATAATCCAAATGGATATTTCAAACGGCGGCCATTTTGAAATCCAATATGGCAGCTAATCGACTTAAAATATTAATTGCAGATTATTACTATTGCATTTTTTGTCTCCTAAAGCATATATTTTGACACCACAATCAAGTTGATAGCAGCATTAGAACCATAAAATCTGAAGCATGGCTTTTCGCATGGCGGCCATTTTGAAATCCAATATGGCCGCTTNTCGGTCCACAAGAGCTGCTCTGAAACCTTCGATATCCATATCCTTGAAGTTGCGAACAGTGTGTTCTTTTCTCTCCAACCATTGCTTAGGACATTTCAGCGAAAATCGGACGAAGTGGTGATCTGACAGAAGATTCTGATGAATAACAATGTCTTCAATGACACAGTCAGGAATAAGGCATATGTCGGTGGATGATTGGTGCAGAAGGGTGCCGTCATTCCTGGTTAAAACTAGGTCCAATATGTGACCCATGTTGTGAGTTGGATGATTGATGTGTTGAGTCAGGTTTGCAGATTCCATGGTAGAGAGAAACTGGGCTACGTCTGACTTTGAGGGCTGGTCAAC
Source organism: Temnopleurus reevesii (assembly GCA_036244855.1). Taxonomy (NCBI): domain Eukaryota; kingdom Metazoa; phylum Echinodermata; class Echinoidea; order Temnopleuroida; family Temnopleuridae; genus Temnopleurus; species Temnopleurus reevesii. The sequence goes on from BQKZ01000813.1 coordinate 13,898, forward strand.
GTGGATGTTGAAATCTCCAAGCATAATGATACGTCCGGAGAGTACAGAGATCTGATCAGCAAGATCTTGAATTTCTTTGAGAAAGTCAGATGTACGAAGTCCATTCCGCGAAGAAGGTGGGGGTCGATAGACAACTACGAAGTGAAGTTGATCTGAGCAAGTGACATGGGCCAGTTCAAATGTCGAAAAGTTCATGGAGTCGTTCACTTTCAATTGAAGCTGAAGCGGAGATTTGAAGATAAGTGCAATACCACCATGTGGATCTGTCGGTCTAGGAATATTCATAAAGGTGTAACCTGGCGGGGAACATTCAGCAATGACGGCTGGATCATTTTCTCCAAGCCAAGTTTCGGTTAAGATCATGATATCAATGCCATGTTCAATAATATAATCATTAAGTAGGAATGATTTATTGCGTATCGAATGAGCATTCCATAAGCATATCTTTAAGCAAGGGTCAGATTTATTTCGAGAGATGTTGATACCAATCAGGTTATTGTGATTAATAGCTCGAGAATGAATACCAACATTATGACGAAATTGGGAAGTAATAACAGAGATTTTTCGTTGTTTCCTCGTTCCACCCCTTTTACCACGATGTGCTTTTTTGCTTATATCAGGTGTACGACATATTCCTAAGTCATTAATTATGGCCATGACTTGGGGTAGAATATCGGACTGCTTGCTCAAAGATATATCATTATAATTTAACATATCTAGTCTCGTGTAGGTTTTGTGGGTATGATGCATCTCTGCCTTTCTACACTCAGACTGGAGTGGTCCCGGATTGGAACTAACGTCACCAGAAAGGAGTATCTTGAGTCTGAGAGTAGCATCAGAGTTAGAATAATATGACAGACATGATCCAATAACTTTCACACGAGAATCTATACATGGTATATACAGCACTACTACATGTGCATTGCCACTGCTAACCGATGAGCTAGCTACAGTAACAAAGAGAACAATGAAAAGTCTGGTCAATTCCATTGTTGACACTGTTATGGCTCAAAAGGAAGATTATAGCTTGTAGGACTATACATGTAGTAGAGCTGAATAGCCGAGTACAGTAAGTACATACACAATATGGCAGCAAGTAAACTCACCAAAATGTCCAGAGCACAGAAAATGCAAAAATATAGATAATGATAGTGTGGTTACTCCAAATAAACACGCAACCTGTCTAGAAGATTCTATAACAGTTACCAAAACATGTGATCACAATAACAAATCAGATATACCTAATAATATGCAAATACAAAGCAAAAAATAACAGAGCAAAAGAGAGAGTCGCCTGTTAGGCGCGCACCTCAATCTATATGATTACCAGGAACATTCTTATATAGAAAATATTCTTACAATTAGAAAGGCTTATTCAATTTTTACACATAACAGGGTTGTCAACAATTACATTATGATAAATTGCACATTAATTTAATACCCTGAAAATGTTCATGGACGTCTTTACGCATAAGAAATGACTTTAAGAATCTTCCTTTGCAAACGTTTTCATCTGGAAAAAACCCTCCCCTGAAAACATTCTACTTATCAACAATTCTCAATCTTTTTACTACAAAATGTAAGAAAGCTCTGTATTCATTTCTCCTCCAACGAGCACATTCCAATCTTGTGAACAATGGCATTGTCACAATCAACTGACTTTCATTAACTTTTCACAATGCAAATGAAAAAGACATAGAAAAAGAAGTGTACTGTCATACAAAGTTTTTAGAGCACCATAGAATTTAGTGTATCTTGGGTTTCTTTGCAACATAGCTCCTCACAGTGTCCCTCAGCAGGCTGAAGTTCTAGAGTGCAAAAAGGAAAAAGGGGGAAGGAGGAAAAATGTTAACGATACTCAAGTGAAGGCAGGATGATAATAGTTTTGCAAGCAGGATGCAAGTGCTGCCACAAAGGAACAACACTTCGCTTCTTATTATCCTTTCAAGCCACTTTAGATACAAAAATCAGAACATTGCACCCAAATGACTAATTTATACTGTTCTTATGTTATGTTTTTGTTATACATTACAAAGTTGTTTACTGTCAAAATAATGTTAGTTCATATGTATCGATATTTGCATTGTTAATTTGATCTTTTGTAAACTGAAAAAAGCAAGCAATAAAATCTTAAATAATAATTTTAAAAAAAGATAAATAAAGTATATTCAGCTGGAGCCAAAAAAAGAAAAAAAGAAAAAAAGAAAAAAAAAGAAAACACTTCTACAGGGCTCCATGATCGTAAAGCTATGGATCTGAAACATCCTTCTCTTTACCCTCCTTGAAAAACAATGCAGGGCAGAGAGAGGGGATAAATTAATAATGAATAACATGCAGTAAGCCGAATCTGTTTAATAGGGTTCATAAAATAGGTTCAATTCAGAAAAACAACTTATGAGGGGGAAAACAATAGAAGATACAGAGAAGAGGACACAAAAAATTGAATCTGTTGGAGATTATAATATAAGTTGAACTTGGAAAATTAAACTTATGAGGGGTACAAACAATAGAAAATAAGAAGAGGACATAAAAAGTAATTCAACTTACACAAGATGAACTTAGGAAAAGTTAACTGTACACTTTGACAATATTTGGGTACATATTGGTGGTCATAACTGTGGGGAGGGGAGCATTTAAAAAAATCAAAAGAAATAAATAGGCTAGGCACTGAGCAAGCTGCACTGCTATGTCCACATGCCAATTCTCTACAGAGATTTTCTACAGATATGCTCACCGAACCCCCATCAATTTAAAGGGGAACTTCACCCAGACATTGATGTGCTCTCAGTCGGTGGAGCAAAATACAATGATCAAACCGTGAAAATTTGAGCAAAATCCGACAATCCGTTCAAAAGTTATGAATTTTCAAAGTTTCGATTTCCACACTTGATGGGCTTCTTAAATTGGCAACGTACACAAACAAAATGGCTGCCAACATGGAGAACTCTCCATTCACTTTGTACACCAAATTTCACATTTTGTTCCTTTTACAGAAAAGTAGGTAAGGAATCAACAAGATTCATCCACAAATGAATGCAGAATCATTATGTCCATATCACATTTGAAGAGAGTAGTAAAACTTTGTCTACTTTTCTAGAAAAAGAGGAAAATGTGAAATTTTGTGTGCAAAGTGAATGGAGAGTTCTCCATGTTGGCAGCCATTTTGTTTGTGTCCGTTGCCAATTTAAGGAGCTCATCAGGGGTGGAAATCAAAACTTTGAAAATTCATAACTTTTAAATGGATTGTCCGATTTTGCTCAAATTTTCACAGTTTGATCATTGTATTTTTCTCCACCCACTGAGAGAACATCAATGGCTGGGTGAAGTTCCCCTTGAATGTTTAAAAGAATCTGAAACATAATGAACAAAATGGGTCTATATGACCCAATTAAATGAGACAAATGGTGCAAAATATCCATGAAATAAATAACTACTGGGCACTTACCTGCACTGAGAGGTAGATGAGCCCAAGGTAACCAGCTATGCCTGCTGCCAGAAACAGGTCAAACACTGCTGGTTTCACACTGAAATAAACAACAAACAAATAATATGAATAATCATACCAGAATAAATGAGCACATAGAATTAAAAAAAAATCAATATAATTTCTACAAATATCATTTCTACCTAAATTTAATAAATTAATCCCATATTATGCCAAATGAAGTAGCAATATCGATAGGATTTCTTGATTCTTTAGTGATAGTTTGCCAGTGATATTCATTCCTAGCCACTCAAACATACACTGGCCATTGTTGGGGTAAGGCAAAAATTATTCAATTTGGGAATTACAAAATATAAACTTTACATGAAAACATTTGCATATTTCACTTGATGGATGTTGTATTTTTTCCTCTTTCGTAACAGCCTTTTCCGATTCAATGGTGACAAAATGACTAGACATTATCACTGGAAGTTGTATGAAGTGAAGTGAAGTCTGATTTCAAGAATCAAAATTTCCTACTTGATATGCCTTTGTGGAATGGATTGTCATGGGGATTTTAATAAAAACATTCTGGGATTTAAATTTGTAAATATTTGATCAATTATACTCACTTGTAAGCATGCATACTGAACTTGAGTCCATCATAGAAGACATACTCTGGCTCTCTGACGAATGTAAATCAATGAAAACAAAGATTATATAATAGAACACAGTACATCTTTTGACTTGATGTATCAGTCCTATTTTTATGCAAGTTTGTTAACCCTAATCAGGCCGAGGGGGGGGGGGGGTAGAATCCACCCCCTCAACATTTCGCAAAATATCTCCTTAACGTGCAAAAATATTTTTGCGACGTGATTTTTAACTTCCAAGTATCGCAACAATTTTGAGACCAAATTCGGTGCGCCCATGTTTACCGTTTTTGTGCCACGCCCATTTGAAGAAAAAAATTGTCGGCCTAAAAATTGCTCAAATACTAGATTTTGTGTACAAAGTCAATGCAAATTGTGTTTTCAGTAAAATATCATTAAAACTTGAATAATTTGACTTTTAATGGCTCAAATTAATTCATTTTTGCATCATTATGCCTAAAATAATGTCTGCAACAAATATCAGTAAAAAAAAAATAAAAATAAAAGATTGAAAAAAAAAGAAATACATAAGAAATAAATAAAACAATGAAATACATAAGAAATTAATTTCAATAATGATTTTTTTTTCAATACATTTGTAGAGAATGCTAAAAGGAATATTTAAACAAAAATCAGCTCAATTAGAGATTTAATTCACTAAATTTCTAGGAATAGTAATTGATGAAAAGTTATCTTGGAAGGATCATATTGATTAAGTGTGTAAAACTGTCGCTCGAAACACTGGTGTCCTCAACAAATTAAGACATTTTCTTCCTCAACACATCATGTTATCCTTGTATTCTACAATGATTCTTCCGTACCTCAACTACGGAATTATTGCCTGGGGCAATGCTGCTGCTATACATATTGATAGAATTGTCATACTGCAAAAAAGAGCTATTCGTGTTGTGAATAATGTGGAATTTCGAGCACATACGGATAATCTATTTATTACTAACAAAATCTTAAGACTAAAAGACATGTATACTTTTCAACTAGGTCAGTTAATGTACAATTTTAATTCTAGACAATTACCCGAGTCTTTTCTGAGTATGTTTACAAAAAATCACTTGATTCATAACCATTTCACTCGCCAAGCGCATTCTTTTCATGTGCCACTCACTCGAACGTCTCTTGCCCAAAACGCGTTCATTGTCACAGGTCCAAAGAAATGGAATTCGTTCCCTGATGATATCAAACAAAGTTGCTCATTGTATATATTTAAAAAGAAATTAAAGTCATATCTTCTACTGCATTAATTTATCCTCTTCTGTTTTCAATCGATGTAAGCCTACTTATTATTTAAACGTTGTTTTTTAACTATGTTTTATTATTATAAATACGTATATTTTCAGATGTTATAATTTGTCTTATAGCGTCTCGTTTTGAATACTCATTATAAATATTGTTATACATTTATTCACCTTTTGGACAATCCTTGAGGTACATTTCAATTTCCATCTTAACTAGGTGGACCAACACCCTACAAGCTGTGCTTTTTAGTTGGTCCTCCTTCCCTTTCGAATTCGTGAAATCAAATCGTTCATTCTACTATGTAGAATTTTATGTGTTTTACTTTGTGATTTGTAATCTATATATAAATTTGTAATTATTTGTATTGAAATTTGTAAATATCATTGTGAATATTGTAAATATTGAAAGTGGAAAATAAAATAAATTCAAATTCAAATTCAAATTCAAATTAGTGATTAAGAGCCCAAAACTTATTTTATGCATAAATTAGCATAATTTAATTATTTCAACAATTTTTGTGAAAACTAAACCATACAATCTGGTAGAGTACGCCAAAGGCATCATGCGTGCCAATTTTCGTCGCGATTGCGCGTTTTATGGCCGAGATCTGATGGGGGGTGATATCCAACCCCCTCGGCTATAGCATAGCTCAAAAAAGTCGGCCTGATGAGGGTTAAATCATTCAAAACAGAAAGTAGCCAAAATTCTAAAATTCCAGAAGAACTGTGATTTTGGTGGTTAGGTAGCTGAAAAAAAGACACTCAAACTTAGTGATTATGTCTCTGTCCTGATACTCATTCTTTGAGTGAGAAATCAATCAACCCTCACTTCTCTACACTCGGGTGAAAATGGGTAACATAGGAGTGTTCAATAAAATGATTGATTAGCTATAAAAAAAAAAATTAAATTAAAAAAAAAGGGCTCACTACCTGGCTGCAATGGCTAAGACAAGGGAAATTATATGTGCAAAGCATTATGAGATTTGGACAAGAAACCTTCTTCATCATCATCACGACCGTCACGATCATCATTGCCAGTCATTATCATCATCATCAACACCATTACAGATGTGTGCCATTGTTCCCAGCTAAAAATTAGGAGCATGGTAACATATTTCTTACCTCTTGTCTGCTTTGATGTTTATCCTCTTGACGTCCTTGAGATATCTAGAGAGGGCGCTTTGTAGCGTCTGTAATAGTGGCTGATCCTTGGTGAGCAGCTGTGCTGACCTGGGTTCTGAAGATAAATACTTGATCCAGGAATCAATACCATCCTTGTTTACATCCTGATCAATCAAAAATAAAATAGCAATAGTCAAGTTCATACAACTAATCTTTATTTGGTATATTTTTTTCATATAGTCAAACCTGTCTATTAAGACCACCCATGGGAGATAGAAAACAAGGTTTTTGAGAACAGGTAGTCTCTATAGAGCGGTTCATTAACACATAAATTGCTTCCAAGGGAGACCAGAAAGGTGGTTTTTTTTGACAGGTGGTCGTTATATACAGGTTGTCGCTAGAGCAGGTTTGACTGTACAACTTGTCCTATAAGTTGCATTAATAGTCAGCTGAATGAGATTATCTAGTACAGACTTCCAATGACTAAACATATTAAAATAATGTATCAGCTGACATTTTTCCTGGAAATATATTTTCAATATTTTAGTGACTATGAATTCACTAATTTTTTCCTCTCATTAGAATGCTCTTAATCTTCTAAAAAATAATCCCCCAAATGGCAATAAAAATCCTCTAATATGAATATAGTTGTGAAAGAAATTCAATGAATTCACCGAAACATATAAAATAAAATATCATCCATCAAAGTGCAATTTTCGCTGGGGAAAATTACATGATAGATTACACAATAGAGATATCACTGCTTTTTCAAGGCACAAAAAAAGGTCCTAGATGATTCTCAAATTCCGAAAAGATCATGCATTTACAAAAAAACAACATGTATTTTCTTGTCATTAAAGCCCAAGTATAGTTTTGGTGAAGATGAAGAAATGTGAATTTGGGGGATGTTTATAATGACATGTAATTTTTATACACATTTTGAGACGATAGCATATTTTTTACGTACTGATTCTTTTGAAAATTTGAATTTGACTGTTAAAATCATATTTTTGGTTATAGCATTATTTTGCTTGTTATTGAGCATATATACAAAGTTATTTCCGAGATTTGACAATAGAATGATATAGAGATATACACAACAATTAAATTCTTAAATTTTCATCAAATTCTGAGCATGGGAAGCTGTCCTTTATCAAGAAAGAAAATATTGAAATAGAGTGGTGCTGCACCACACTATTTCAATTTGCACATTTTAGGTTATAGCTTTTCCCAAACTCGTTCATTTTTCGCACAATCTTTTGTGCAATATGTTTATGATACTACATTTCATTTCATATAGATTTGAAGACAAAATCTGGTGATAAAAATATTCGCTTTTACCAAAACTGTACTTGGGCTTTAAGCCAATACAGGTACAGAATAAGATCATTTCATTTGACTGCCCTTCAGGGACTCCTACCAGTCATTATCATTACTCATTCAGTGCCACATTTCATACAATAAGAAGAACATTATTATTGGATACTTACATATCCATCGACAAAGACTTCCATCTCTGACGATCCGAGACCAAATATATGATGAGCAAGAGTCTCCGCTATGATCTTTACATTCCTCGCAAGCTTGTCAGAATCTACCTTGGAACTGTGATAATAAGATAAGAGAGATTCATTCATTTTGGATCCTTTCATTTCAACTACAAATCTTACATCATAAACGTAGGTACAATGGAGACTTGGTGAAGAAATTGAATGTGAAATTCCTGATATACCAAAGTAACCTTTGTTGTAACATTAAAACAGCTATCAATTGGTTTCAGATCTGCTAACATTCTTGATATAACGAGGTAATTTGTGCAGTTGGTCAATGGATTTGAAGAAATCAAACAAGGCAGTTTGTTTATGTCAAAGCCAACCCAACTCAAGCTTTATTTCAAGTGTCTTGCCTCCTTTAATTGTATTGTCTTGTATCATATTCATCCTGATTATGTTTCTTGAATGGAAATATATTATCAATTCAAGCAGTCAATAGGAGAGAAAGAATGAAGAAATGTAATCGGTCATTCCACTCCAAGCTAGTTTTCGTCAGAAAAATTCTATGCATGTGACACTTACACATCATCTGTAATGGTAGACCTAGAGGCACTGTTGTAAGCGGGAAGGTGGGACAGGGTCCCAGCAGGAAGTCTTTGCATACTGAAGCGCTCATGTTCCCATGCTAGCCAGTCATCGGCAAGATTGATGCGCTTGTGCACCATGCTGAACTTCACGGACGGAGCTATGGATTTGGTGACTGTTTCCAATTCCTGGATTAATAAGAATAGGACACAACAAATTTAAAATAGAAAAAAGTCTATCACTTGTCTCACCATGTGCAAACATTGAACATAGGTAGAATGGTTCGGCTGCTGTGTACTGCTAGCTTTCATCAGACTATATGTTTGCACATCGTGAGAGAACTGATTAACCCCTTTCAAATATTCTTCACCACGATAAAACTCTTTCAAACCATATACAAATTTATATAATATAATAATAATTTGCATTTATAAAGCGCCTTTTCGTGAGATTCAAAGCGCATTGAATATGAGACCCTGCATTTCAAAACGAGTCATGATTCGACAATTGATGTGGTGGATTGAACAAAAATGTTGTCTTACAGGCCTAGGCTTGAATTTAATACAATAGTTTCATTCTTGAAATAGATTTTTTACACTGAAAAAATATTAGCATCTTAACACAAGCTTTCAAGAATTCATAAACTATTTCCTCTCAACCTATATAACAGAAAAAGAGGAAAACTCATTTGAAATGGCAATGAAACACTCTCTCAAAATAGTGACAAATTCCTATTCTTTCCTCAAAATACCTAATGTTTACAAGGTCTGAAATTTGTAGAATATTATTCACCCCAAAGCAATGGTCCTTCTTGTGAAACAAAAGAGAAACAATGCAGCTTAAACAATTGGTTCTAAAGATTAATACAAGACTGACAACTGTTAATCATACCTGTAGTAGTTGGTGAGATTCTGAACCTTCTTTCGGAGGTTTGGAAACATGGAGGTGAAGTTCATCACCAGTCCCGATGGTATCAAGACACAACACATAGGAGACATCAGTCAAAAGAGATGAATCTGGTTACAACAAAAACAAATACACAAAGCTAGGACACTGGTCAAACAAGGAATAAGATATTATCNAGGAAGTCTTTGCATACTGAAGCACTTACCGGTAATAGACAAAATCAAAGATGACTGTTGTTTGACATCTTCATAATGTGATAGTGCAATTGATACTTACACATCATCAGTAATGGTAGACCTAGAGGCACTATTGTAAGCGGGTAGATGGGACAGGGTACCAGCAGGGAGTCTTTGCATACTGAAGCGCTCATGTTCCCATGCCAGCCAGTCATCGGCAAGATTGATACGCTTGTGCACCATGCTGAACTTCACGGACGGAGCAAGGGATTTAGTGACTGTTTCCAATTCCTGGGACAATGAAAATAGGATGTAGAAATATTATTATTAGATATATTTCAAAAGGAGCCATGACACAACAACATGCGGAGATTTCGACACCTCATTCAATGTAATATCTCTTTTAATATAGATTTCTGAATGGAAATCATACATATTTTAACAGATATCAGCAACTTCACAAATCCAATGAATCATTTTTGTGATAACAGTTTATCCAAATTGTCCATTCACAAGTAAAGTTCTTTTTTCTGGAGTAGAAACCTACACAAAAACCATAAATACAGCTTTAAAAGAGCTGCATATGAAAAAAAAATAATGTCAATATTAATCTTGGCACAAATTATCAGAGCTGAATGACGCACGCTTTTAAAGACCATCATCATCCTCTAAATCATACCTGTAGTAATTGGTGAGATTCTGAGCCTTCTTTCGGAGGTTTGGAAACATGGAGGTGAAGCTCATCACCAGAACCGATCGTATCAAGACACAACACATAGGAGACATCAGTCAAAAGAGATGAATCTAGTAGTAAACAAAAACAAATACACATTGCTAAGAGACTAGTTAAACAAATAATAAGATATTATTGACAAATACAACTCTAGGAGAGATGCCAACCAAAAAAAATGTATTCCTTACTTTTTCTATCTTCTATTGCTTCATAATTGGGTACTAAGATCTGTAAATGTATGTGAATGCCAAACACCATCATATCCTAACCCATCACACATGTCTCCATAGAAAACATCCAATTGTCTTGTTTCTCTTTGACAGTATTTCATTTCAAAATAATGTACCTCATCTATTCAAATGAGCAATTTCAATATAATTTGTCTTCTCTTATTCAGAAATTCTTTCATACTTCATTCCCTATAAATCTGCAGTACCTGTACAAAAAGAGGCAAGTGAGACTTCAAGTAAATGAAACATACCTTGACTTTCTATCTGATCCTCAATCCACCTCTTTGTGCCATGATAGTTGAACTTACCACCTCCAGAGAGAAAGAACAACAAATTGAACCTGAAGGGGGAAAAATCATTATGATCATTATTCAAAGAATCTTGAAAGGGGACTAGCTTTTGTGTACATAGCTACAAAATGATTTGACAAAAAGATCGTGAAAATACAGAATGGCAGTTTTCCTACTCTCTAAGGATAACAAAATTTCCTCATTTTCCCCTGATAACTACGTAAATTTAATTCACTTATTCAAACCTCTTTTGGTACATCCTAAATGACTGATACTGACAATTTTTCTGGGCTCGATGGAATTCCATGAGTGTCCCCTGATTTCAGGGATTTTTATACATTCCTTGATATTTCCTTGACTGGGGAAATTGAATGGACAAATTCTTGCTTTTATGCAAATGTGCACAAATCAGAATGGAAGCATTATTTCTTATTCATTTTAATTATGATTCATAATGTCATGCATTTTCCGAAATGGTATGTTTGTAATGTGAACGCCACAATTCTTTGGAATGTTACTTATATTTATATCACTTAACTGGCCTTTCAGTGTCAATAGCCCCCCCCCCCCCCCCCCCCCCCTCCGAAATTGTTTGGATGCCCTGCAATGCTATTTTCTAGTGAAAGCATCAGTCTGTAAAAATTGTCTTTTTCATATCATATTTTAGGCACAATTCATACACAATTTATGAGGTAAATAAGACTTGGAAGGAAGTTAACAGCCAAAAAAAATTATCTGGAAATTTTTTTTCAGGTTTCGTTCCAGATGTTACAGTGATTTTAGTGAAAAGAAAAGATGGAGGAAAAAAATCAGGTGTGTCCATTTTCAGAGAGTCGTTTGGTGGAGGGCAGCATTTTTCTTTTGTTTTTGGCCTAATGATTTCACCAGGGGGAAATGGACACTTATAGATAACATCACTTGTCTTCCTGTTCAAAGTGTCCCAGAATTCAACTCTTATTTCCTATTACATGTCTACAAGAAACATATAATGGCTATACAAACAATCACCATAAACAGTACTATGATTTCATTATGGTTAGAGTGTATGCATATAGACAAGTCAATTTTCAAATGACAAGTACTGGTTTTTCTAGCAATAACAATTGTGATTGAAGATGATGTATTTGAATTGGCCAATGAAATGATTCAATACTCCTTTATCTCTTAAAACTTATTTCATTACAATGACAAATTTCTTGTTGGTAGAGACAATCTTTCAATGGATTTAAAAATATCTTCATCTCATGTGGGTCAGAGAATTTGTTTAGTGAGGCAATTTAAACAAAAAAGTGCTGATCATATAATAAATGTGGGCAATTGTGGGCAATCTAATTGTGTGAACTGACTCATACCAATCAAAAGCCTCATCTCAACAACTGTGATTCCTTTATGTTTTCATCACAATATGTTGATTGTACATGTACATGCTATTTCACTCTACTAAATTTCTCCAAAGATTAAAAGAACTAATATTGCCTGTGATACCGGTACTTACTTAGCATGGGTTCTTGAGCTGGTATACAGCTTACTGAAGAGTCTAGCAAGCTCTAGCAATGCCACAACACCACTTCCATTCGAGTCAGCTCCATGTGATAAATGCTGAAATAAAATGAAAGTTATTGTTACCACCATCTGCCATTTTCCTTATAGATTTTCCCAATAATTTTGAGCAAAATATTCACAGGGCTAACAGGAATATTTGCATTAGGTGTCATATTGCTACAATGTACATATAGCTTTCTTGCTCTCTCCTTGGGCAGCTACTATAGGCATTTTTGGAAGAGGAAATCACTGTCTGATGTAAGCCTTCAATCCTCCCCCCGTCCATCCCTTCTAACAAATTATTGACTGTGTTACTTACTTGTGCAACACTGAATGTATAAATGAGCCAAAGTGGCTTGTTGGTCCTTTAACCACTGCCATCAATAAAGATTGATATTTACTGATACAACCCCAAAGATCCACTGTAGGAAGTTAGTCCTCCATTTTCTCTCTTTCCCTGTTGATCCTTGTAAGTTGTTACAGACTGCATTATTTACTGGTGCAAAATGAAATGCATAAATGAGCACCTATAGCCAAAGTGGGTAGTTGACCTTCCACCCCACCCCACATAAAGATTGCTATTTATTGATACAACACCAACCAAATCATCGTGAGATTCTTCACTTTGCAAAGTTGATCCTCTATCCTCTCCCCGCCCATCTCTTCTGAGAAGTTAAAGTTTTTGTTACTTACCGGTGCAACACCAAAGGCATCATAATGAGCCACAATAGCCAAGGTGGGAAGTTGGTCTTCCACTCCCTTCCCTGTCAACTGGCCCTGTAAGAGATTTAAAAAACAAGAAAAAGAAATGAGAGAGCGATAAAAATTAATTGAAAACTAATTTTAACTTTCAGAGGTTGATCAAAATGTGTCAATCGAAATCATTCTTTCATACGTGTCTTGTTAAAAACACATAACATGCGTGTTTGCATCTGATTTGAATTGTAACCTTTTAGCAACACCCCCGCAGTGACATTTAAATGGCATGGCTGTTGGTCATTTAATCACTAAGGATACATTGCTTCCACAGACCAGAGTGGTGTTTCACCAAGTCGTTCTGAAAGTTACGCAAGACTTTAAGAAAGACTGGAGTACTTTAACTAGTGAAATACGCATAGGATTCTCGATTATTCAGCGCAAGAACTAATACCAGTCGTGCGTAAAGTCGCTCTTATAGTCTTTCGTATCTTGGTGAAACACCGTCTAGGTATGCTATGACTTGTAATGACTAATGATGTAATGACATACCTGGAAACTAATGATGTGACCATCCTTGACAGGCTTTGCCTGAGATCCAGACACAACCATCTGGAATCCATTGGCATAAACTGCACTCAGGAGAGCTGTAAACAAAAACAAATAGAAGAATACATTAGTAATCAAAAGATAGCATTTGCAGGTTTCCCAGTATTTGAGAAGAGCCAAATTCATTAACTTTCCCTGTTTAATTTTCAAAATTGCCTCATATTTTCGTAGAGTTAATTGATCGCTTTCAACCACAATTGATTTCAAGGCACAATCAATTACCAAATAAATATATTGTGTCAAATTCCCTGATTTTTACCTCATTTGAGAGGTATTCTATCAACTTCCCTGATTTTTCCCAGACTGATAGAGTGAATTTTTTTCCTAGGTTTTCAAGGTCTTTCAGGTAGAGTGGGAATCCTGATTTGGGTTATTCTAAAATTTCAAATGTCCACTCCAAAGATGCAATCTACTGTAAAAACCAATATGACTAATTAATATCATTAAGACCCCCTGTAACTACTTACAAGGCAGGAGAACTTACAACGAGCAGCTGAATATTGATGTGGATGGACAGGAGCAGCTCATCCTCTGAAGCAAGGTAGTCCGGCCCGTTGACTAATTCACATAAAAACAAGACTCACTGATGACCGACTTACAGAGCAGGAAGACTTACCCTGAGCAGCTTAAGGTGCTTGATCACCGCTGACAGCTTGCTGAATGTCACTGTGGATGGACAGGAGCTCCTCATCATCTCAAGCAAGTTAGGTCTGGCAAGCTGACTAATTTACATATCTATAAGACTCCCTTGTGACTAATTTAGCAGGAGGTCTTACCCCGAGCAGCTGAAGGTACTTGGTCACCACTGACTGCTTGCTAAATGTCACTGTGGATGGACAGGAGCTTCTCATTCTCTCAAGCAAGGAGGTCTGGCACGTTGACTAATTTACATAGCTATAAGACTCCGTTGTGACTAACTTACGAAGCAGGAGTACTTACCCTGAGCAGCTGAAGGTGTTTGGTCATCGCCAACTGCTTTCTGAATATAACTATCGATGGATAAGTAATCCTCATCCTCTTAAGCAAGGTAGTTAGGCCTGTTGACTAATTTACATAGCTATAAGATCCCTTGTGACTAACTTACGGAGCAGGATTACTTACCCTGAGCAGCTGAAGGTGCTTGGTCACCACTGACTGCCTGCTGAATATCACTGTGGATGGACAAGAGCTCATCATCCTCTGTAGCAAAGTAGACTGGCATAATAGTCTCCTGCTCCAGCATCAGAGGCTCTAACTCCATCCATTGCTAGGACAAAAATATGAAACAGGAATAGTATTATCAATAAGTAGTCCTTTTGAAATCTAGCGGATACATAAAGCATACTAGCAGCCACATCATGAAGCCTAAAGTCTGCATATATGTAATACACAGAATCACAGAGATCAATAAAATAACGCAAATTCTATTGGCCATGAATGACAAGCGATTTCTTTCATCTATTGTTTACAAATGTCATAATCTTATTTAATGCAACCTGAATTAAATCAGACTTAGTACTTAACCTTTTGTACACATAAGCTAAGCATCTCTATATAAAACTAATCAAGCAACAAATAAGATCAATGCTCCAAAAATGCCATCCTTGCCCATTATTTATGATCTAGAGTTCTAGACAAAGAAGCAGCAATACAAAAATTTAGGGGCGTTGTTCGAAAGTTGCAATTCAATCATTTCAATGCAAATCAACTGAAAACCAGTTGCAAGATGCGCTTCTAACAAGATGCACATGAAACAATGATTTTGATTAACGCTTTCCAATCAACTGCAACTTTCGAACAACACCCCATTAGACAAGTATAAAAATTGTGGTGATGCAAAATGGATATGAGTTATGTTTGGTAATGCCAGTCCAAGTTTTATCTTAATTTTTCTTTTTATTAACTTAATTCTCATTTATTTGCAAACAAGAAACAGCAAGCTTACATTGATCACACTCTGAGGGGACGAAGCCAAAGACTCCGGGAGCAGGATGACCAATGCACCTGCTCCTTGTTCTATGAGCTCCCTGTAACGGTCGGCGGTCACCTCCGACAGCTTGGCAAGGATGCATCTCCTGGTGACCATCTTGGCAGAGATGGGTCGGGCTTCAAGGTTGACTAGGGTGTTACGGCAGCCTGATCAAGTAAAGAAATAAAAAGTTGTTGCAAAGAGCTGTTAAAGATTTGATCTTTAGGAGTTGGAGTAGTTGAAGTTGAAGTATAAGTAAAAGTCTAATATGAGTGTATGGAAATAACTAAAGGAGAACTCTGGAGAAATACCAGAACTAGGCCACTGCATAACCCAGTTAACTCTTTGTGCGTTCACCCGTAAACCCCCTGTGTGTTGCATTATTTTAGGGAGTGTGCATGTTTCATATGGGAACTGTACACAAGCGAATCTGTGCAAAAGTGCGAAGGAAACAGGCCAATGGATGTTCATACTTCATTGACGCGAAGAAAACGTGGAATGAGTCAATAGGGTTAAATATTTCAACCTCGTTTGGATTCGTTAGAAGAACAGTCTACACAAAAATAACATTTGTCATTTGTTTAAAAAAAGCAAGAAATGTTATTAATTTTTGAAAATTTGAAAACATATCTGTGAGTGTGAAAATGGCTACTAAAGTAGGCCTACTATACTAACCATCATTTTGGTGCAAAATTCATCATTTCTACCAGAAACTACATAGTTTAGGCAATATTAATGTACATTTGTGTAAAGGGAAATGTAAACATGCTGCCTAGTAAGGCTAATATTTTAACTAAGTATCTATCATGAAGATATCAGAAATTTGGCAATGACTTCAGAAGTTCAGTTCACTTCAGTTTCCTGCAGTGAACTTGCAAACATGATAAATGCAAGAGATTCAACGGCTTAAACTTGAACTTTCTCACAAATAATTGTCATTATTGAAGAGGAAAAAGCCTAAAAGGTGCTTCTTTAATCATGAACAATTCTGACTCTGAGTCTGAGCCCTTGCCTCGAATCTCGATGATCACTGATGATGAAAATATGCCGGATAATGATATTGATAAATGAACGAAAGTGCATGGAGTCAATGAGTGATTGAATGTGACGTGCGCAAGACGAGTGAGGTGGCTTATTTCACAATTTGGCCGGGGATAATATACAATTTTCACCATTTCAAAAAATAGTCAAAAAGGCCTCAGGCCGAGCCCAGGCGCAGGCTGAGCCCGGATTCCTCAATGAGTAGCCAGTAGAGCCGCGGCCCGGCCCGGCCAGCTCCCGGCGAGTCTGCGTAGCCTTACCGTATTGCGACCCGTGCAGGTCGAACTGCTGCATTCAATAGGCGGTGAAATCATGAGCTCCATGAACGGGCGAAATGGCGATCAAAATAGGAACCAGGAGAAGACATGTCCATGGGAAATGGCCCCTCACTACTTCAACTACTTCCTCGGCCTCCGCAAACCACATATTTCTCTTTAAAACTGGAAATTGAGCAAGAAATGATGATAATTTCTTCGGGTGTAATTGAGAAAACCGGACAATGTAGAAAACGTGTGACTTTCTACCCCGGAAGTAAACGCGATGCTAGCGTCTGACCTCGATGCGAGGCGGCGCGGCGGTGTCAATTTTTTTTTCTCCGAGGGGGCAGGGGTGGTTCGATTGGTTCAATAGAACATGAGATCAATGAGACAAGTAACTTCATACAACTATGTGGCTTTTTTTAGTTAGTTTATATGTTTTATTTGTCTGTGCCTAGTTTGGGTGTTTTTTTTTTTTTTTTTTGGGGGGGGGGGGCTTTTATTTGAACCATTTGCGTAGGTCTATATGTCGTGGGATGGGAAGTCTAGAAATGTCATCCCCTATTATATGTAATCAGACAAATTCAGAAAAGTTGAAAATTGCTGTTCCGCGGCGATGAGGGGAAGATCCGAAACTCGACAATTGAGTACCAAAATATTTACGCATTTCATTCAGTCTCGTATATATATGCCCTTTTCGTTTCAAATGACTATTACTCACTTTTTGATTTTTTACAAAAAAGAGTGATCTCATGGATATCGGAGATATTTCACTCACTTAATTTTCGTGTCATTATCTGACTTTGCTCGTCTAGATAACTTTTTGGAGCTATCAGAGTCATTCATTTTCTATCTGTTGAATATCAAATAATAATCAAAACTTATAATGAAAGAGCCGCGGTCCCTGTAGCCTCTACCTATGCCCCCCCCCCCCCCCCCCATAATTTTCAGCGAATGCATGTAGACAAGAAAATAATACACAGTCTTCCCGGCCAACCCCTCTTCTTTTAAAAAATGTTCCATGGGTTTTGATGAGATTGATATAATAAGATTGATCAATTATTTACACAATGGACCATCTATGCATGTATCTTGTAAGGGGGGGGGGGGGGCAATTGCATTTAGTCTGGTCCCGGGTTATCTCTCCGTGGTATGCCGAAAAATACTACACATTTCATTCAATGTCATTATCATTCGACCATATTTATATACCCGACTCCGCTGCGCATGTTTCACGAAATGGCAAAGGATTTAAATACAAAAAAAAAAAAAGTAAGAAAAATTTATATATTATATAAAAAAAAAAAAAAATATACTGTCAAAATTTACCAGGTCATCGTCCTCTCTTTGCACTAGTATATATAATTCGGTGCACACAACACAAGATGTAGCTATAATGATATGCATGCATTTATCATACATCAAGTATGAGAGGAATACTTGCGCGTCTAGTATACCATAAACGTAGTACCACTCCGACTGTCTAGAAGTATACCGTGTAAAATGGGGGTAATGATTATGAACACGCTTTGTACTCTGTACAAGCGCTGCAACTATAACGTGCAGAGCCGGAATTCTTATTATATGTTCATAACTATATTGTGTATGGATATCATGTTTGAGATTTTTTTGTTTTGTGTTTTATTCTTTATATAGGGTTATAGCATTTATTGTTGTGTCAACCCTCAGTAGGCCTTTGGGTCAGTTGCACGAAATTGTCTTAGCTCTCCTTCTTGTGCACGTCTATATATACACATATGTTAGTAGGGTTATGCAAAGGGTTAAGCAGCTTTTAATAGCAAGAAGAAGATAACCAAGACCAAGACCATTTCGTGCAATTTGGCCACTTGGTAATTTTGAGTTCTTCTTTGACCAGGGAGGGAGAGTGGGGCCTCGCAAGTTTCCTATATAGCCTACAGGAAATAGTTGCACATAATTTACATTGATGTAGTCTTAGAGGATGGAGGAAAAATACAATGATCAAAATATAAAAATCTGAGCAAAGTCGGATGATCCATTTAAAAGTTGTAACTTTTGATCCATTTTAGTCATGTACAAAAGTATTTCTCTCCAGAATATAAATTAGTATTAGGATGAGGAAGTTATAGAATGGATTTGGCTATTGTTTGGCTATTATGCTTTGAGCATATCAAGACCAAATTTGTATCTACTTTTCCGAAAAAGGAATAAATTAATGTTAAATAATATGATCCAAACGAATGGAGAGTTAATTGTCAACGGTGCGTGAGTCACAGATACTGACAAAGTTGCCGAATAAAAAATGCTCACTTGGGGTATAATTCATTTGAACTGGCCAGTCGTCAGACCTTGCTCCATCTTTATTGGTTGAATTGTTTTTCATTTATTAGCCTATATCCAAATGTCATGTCTGTGCTAGGCCCTCCGTTAATACTTATAAAATGAACATAATATACGTCTCATGAAAATGGACATCAAAGGCGACCAAGACAGCACATTGTCATTCCTAGACTTGCAGATTAGTCAATGACACTGTTCACTTTTTGTCAATTAGATATTTTCTTCTCCTCTGACAAGATTTATGCTGTCAAGAGATTAAAGCCAGGCTGACACTTGTACGAGTGTTAGCCACGATTTTGTCGTGGCAAGTCGTGCCATTTTGGGGTACGAACTGGCAGGCTTCCGCACTGTTCATGACTAGTTTACGCATAGTTCACGACGAGTTCACGAATAGTTCAAGGATGCGTGTCCATTGGTGTCCACATTGACACGAACTGGCACGACGAGTTTACGCAATCGGCATCGCGATCCTGCTGTGTCTCCGGGATAACATCGACACTATATAGATATCGGCGACTGGGGGCTATTTCTGGCAGTTTGTGACAGTCGTGGCATGACGCATACTGCAACCCACTGGCAAGCATAATCCCGCATCGCTCCGATGAGTTCACGAACAGTTTACGCATAGTTCACGACCCGTTCTCAAAATTTGTCGTGACTACAATTTTGGAACATTTTACAATTCTCGTCCCAACATGGCCCGCATTCACGACGAGTTTACGCACACTTTACGCCTGTTTACGACTAGTTCGCGCCCTGGCAAAATCGAGTCACGCCAATGTGTGCCACAAAATTGTGCAAGTGACAGTATGGCATAAGCATAGAAAACAGGACACGGATAGAAAAGTCTCAATTACATTCAGGACATAGCGATTTCCTCATTCTTGTAGTACATACAGTCAACTCTGCCTAAGTCGAACTTGTCTAAGTCGAATAATTGCCTAAGTCGATGTGATTTTCTGGAACAATCATACAAAACCAGTGTTATTAGCCTCTTCTAAGTCGAAATTCTCATTAGTCGAACAGAATTTTGTGGTCCCAACAGATTCGACTTAGGCAGAGTTACCTGTAGTTTATTGCCGTCAGGATGAAAATTCGGGAAAAAAACGTTTATCGTTAACTAAACGTTCTAGATAAAAGTAAATGTTTTAAAGGTGTTTTTATATATTTTTTTCTCCATATGTTAAGTACACACTGTTTTATGAAATTTGTTGACAAATCAAGGCTGACGATATTTTTGTTCTGTTTCATTAGAACTTACTGGCACGTAAGTCTTCTACACTATACCGAGAGTGAATTATTGACAAAAGGTGAACAGAATTATGAAACAGGTCATTGATTCATTAGTTAGTCGAGTGATGGTATTACGTTGACCTTGGTCGTCTTTAATCTCTTGTACATTGGACCCTACTGAATCTGGGAGTCTTCTAGCCTTATAACTGTGAAGAAAAGTTCAACATTATTTTATTTATCGTTCACATGCAGGTTTAAAATCCCAACGATGAACATCTGTGAATCATATTGATATCAACTTGAAGGAAGTCATCATGGACTTGCGAGCCAGCACCGCCACCTTCTTTCTGGTAGTTCTTTTGACCCTGACCTGTCAAGAGGTCCAGTCAGCTAACATCCTCATGGTCGGGTTCTTAGGGAAAGGAAGCCATTTTCTCTGCCTTCTCCCTATCGGCAAAAGTCTGGTTCGACAGGGACATAATGTTTCTTTTCTTATCAGCAACGAACATACAGAACGTGCTGAAGATCCCGAGCTTAGAAAACTATTTAATTTTGAGATTTACAAAAGTACCGATCCTAAGTATACAACGAAAGACTACTTCGATCTCATTGAGAGGTTGGGCTTCGAGGAAAAAGGCGACCTGCTGTCATTTTTCAAAACATTATCTCATTTCAGCACGATTCTTCGCAAAACTTGCGAGTTTGTCATGGATGATAAAGAGATGATGAAGCGATTTGAGAAACTGGACGCTATTGTTTCTGATATTGGCTGGCCATGTGCTTCATTGATAAAGCTCTATCTGCAGAAATACTCTAATAGGAACATTCGTCTCATCTGGAACACTCCGACTACACCGAACGTAATCATGATGGATACTTCGGGATCGCCGGTGAATCCAGCCTACCAGCCGGCCATCATGACGAGCTATAGCTCCGATATGTCTTTTATCCAAAGAACCCTCAATACCGTATCAACATTCCTTATGCGATCTGTGTTCGCTAATCTGGCAGCGTATGATCTACTTTCATTATCTGACAAATACGGTCTGAGAGAAGAAGTGAACGTGCCTATGGGGAAGATCACAGATTTGAGTCTGGGAAGTTTTGATGTAGCCATTGAGTATCCATTTCCAAGATCACCCAGTTTGATTCCCGTGGGAGGCCTTACAGCTGGTCCGCCTAAAGCGCTCCCTCAAGAGTTGGAAGAGTTTGTTCAAAGTTCCGGTGATGATGGTATCGTAGTGTTCACACTAGGAACTTACTTCGCATCCTTTGCTACTTCCAGACCACGTCGTCTAAAGATGTTCATAGATGCCTTAGCAAAGATCCCACAAAAGGTCATCATGCAACTCAAGGTCATGCCCGAGTATGACCTCCCGCCCAACATCAAAGCGTTGCCATGGATACCACAGAACGATCTATTGGGTCATCACAAAACCCGGCTCTTTGTTTACCACGGAGGAAACAATGGGTTCTATGAAGCTGTCTAACATGGCGTTCCCACCATAGTCATACCGTTCTTTGGTGATCAACTAGACACAGCTGCAAGAATCACCTCGCATGGAATGGGAACACAGATCGAAAAATAAAAAATAAGCGTCGATTATATTCACCAACACCTAACAGAAGTCCTTGGAGATCCAAAGTACACCTCCGCAGCCAAACGTATTTCAGACATCATTAAAGACCGACCAATGACCCCGGCAGATCGAGCTGCTTTATGGATCCAACACGTGATCAAAAATGGCGGAGATTATATGAGTTCTCCTGTAGATGACCTAACATTTATCCAGTATCATCTCATTGACGTTTATGCATTCCTTGCGGGTATCATAGCGCTTTTCTTGTACATATCATATAGAATGTTTCGGTGTTGTATTTCGTGTTGTATAGGAAAGAATAGCAGTCCGAAGAGCAAGAAAGATTGAGGTTGTTCGGAACTTCCATACGACTTCTAAAACCGTGGAAACATGTTTCTTCATAATATTCAAAACGCTGATGACGTTTCATACACCTATAGTGAAACTAAGATTTCTGGGGAAATTACTTCAGGCAATCTGAGCGGACCTTTCTTAAGTACATGTATATCCTTTTGATCTCAAGGCCGACTCACACCTTTGCGTTTTAGTCTGCGTCGGCCCAGCGTTTTTGGAAATTGGAAAGCGCTCGCCGAGCAGACGGTAGACTGATGTTTGGCTTGCGCTCAACGGGCGTACGCCGAGCGTCATTCCACCATGATCTGTGTATTTGTGCGTCCAGGGAGCGCTTGTTATTTTCAAAAACGTTTAGGCAGACGGAGGCTAAAAACGCAAAGGTGTGAGTCAGAGAGTATGAGTAGGCCTTTAGCATGTTTAGAAGAGTGGATAGAATATGGCATGCAGTGATGGTGAGGAGGGGGATTTCCCGTTACACATACATGAATTTTGCTGAAAATTCAGGCACATTTGCATGGGTCTAAGGGGACGGGCGCCCCGTCACAAGTAATATAGAGACATAATATAAATGTGGACCTTTTTTGTCGTCTCACGGACGTATTTTTTTTGTGCAAGCCTCTTTGTTTGTTCTGTTTAGTCTGTTGTTTTGTTTTAATTATTTTCTTGTAATTGATGTCTCTGAAGTTAATAGGCCCGCATTTTAAAGCGCAATTCAGAATGTAGGTGTTTTGTTATAGCGCCCCCATACATGTATTTTCCATAAAAATATGGCTGGACCATCCTTCAATTTACCCGACTCATAATAATTTATGTTCTATCTTTCAATCTGACCTGGATACTAAGTGAAGTTTGTTTTATATTGGTCTTTAATTGTTTATAATTTATCTTACTATGTATTGTTTACTTTCAATCATTTAATGATTTGCTTCATTTTTATATTGTTTTCTGCTTAATACATTTTATTTTATCTGTTTTATGCATATGTTTTTAAAAGCTTTTGTAGCATTATCAACTAGATTTTTAGCATTTGATGACTGTATATTTTCCAAAGAAATTTGATTTGATTTTGAATTAAAGTGAAATTGAAATTTATATTTTGTTTTAATAAATAAGCCATGTGAATCATCAGCTTCATAGTGACCGATTAGCTTATTTGAGAGATAGATGGATCGATAGCTAGGAGAGAAGGGGATAGAAAGGGAGAAAGAGAGGGAGAGAGA
>BQKZ01000813.1:37585-52971 GCA_036244855.1 Temnopleurus reevesii
GAGAGAGAGAGAGAGAGAGAGAGAGAGAGAGAGAGAGAGAGAGAGATGGAGAGAGGCGGGTGGGAAGAGGGAGGGGAAGGAAAGACAGGGGGAGAGGAGTTTAATAACGTATGCTTTACGCGCGTTTTACATACAAAACATTTAAAACCTCCAAGCCAAAAGGAGAGTCTTTGCAAATTGTTTATTCAGTCAAGATGCACAATAAATATAGTTTGTCCATTTTCCGCTTCACCAGCTGAAACTATCTTGTTTTAATGTGCTCCGTTTTGCCTTTTATGAAATCATCAACAATCCTCAACAATAAAGACAATAACAAGGTTGACAAAACAAGAAGAACAAGTGAAATTGAGTAAAGAAAGAGATATAATCCAGAGAGGATCATATTTGATGCCATTTCGACTTTTATTTGTATCTACACAATACATGATGATATTTGGAGCTTTGCTTGATGATCTGCTCATCTTAATTTTCCTTTTGCTTTTAACCCGTATATTAGCTGAGTGAATTGAAAAGGACTACACAATATTTCAATATTTCAATACCTGTTTTGTGTCCAGTATATTCACTTCCATTTGTATTGTTTTCTTTTACATTTCTATTCCAATTAAAGCGCCATGAGCACCGAAAGGTGGACCTGTGTGCTATACAAGTAGCCACTATTATTATCATTATTATTATTACAATCGCAGAGTAGTTTAAAGTCGGGTAAAACAGAGTAAAGCAATAACAATTACAATCGCGTAAACAGGTTTCGATTTCTGACGAAAATAATAATAGAAGAGCTTCAAGTTTGAAGTACATGTATGAAACCTAACGAATGGGATGTTTAATATGCCAGATCCGGTAGTATTTTTTTTGTATCATTTAAAGGCCAACTCACACCTTTGCGTTTTTAGCCTGCGTCGGCCCAGCGTTTTTCGAAATTAAAAACACTCCCTGGACGCACAGCGTACGCAGATCAGACGATGGACTGACGTTCGGCCTGCGTTTAACGAATGTACTCCGAACGTCAGTCTACCGTATGACCTGTGCCTTTGTGCGTCAAGGAAGCGACGCAGGATAAAAACGCACATGTGTGAGTCGGTCTTTAGTAGAGAGTTAGAAGGAAAAAATAATTACGTGAACAGATATATTTGGGATCAGTGCGTGAAGTGGATGTTGGGAGTATGAATGATGCGGGATGTCAAAGTGGAGCTTTACCCCCCCCCCCCCCCCCCTTTTCCTCCTCTAGACTCTCCATCCTCCTTCTTTATAATCCATATGTTTCTGTCTCCTTAAAGTTCATGGCCTATTTTTTTATCTCCTTTCCCCCTTTCTCGTCCTCCTCCTCCTCCTCTCCCCCCTCTCCCCCTTTCTCTCTCTCTCTCTCTCTCTCTCTGTCTCTTCTTCTCCATCTCTCTCTCTCTCTCTCTCTCTCTCTCTCTGTTCCCCTCTCTACCTTCTGTCTTCTCCTTACCCATCTTTCTAACAAGATCCTAATTCTTTTGTCTCTAATATCTCTATGCCATTTTGTATGAGTGTACAAGGTTTCCCTTTTTCATGTACTTTCTCGATCCAATTCCTCCCTCAAAGAATACTCAAAGAATACTCAGATAATACTTATGCGTAATGTGAAAGCTGTATTTACTCAAGTGCAATACATGTATCATTTAAAAATAAAAGATTATAACGTACCATATATTGGCGCTAAATTTAAAAAGACGAACAAAATATTTTTCATGCTGTTGGACATTCAGGAATAAGGGGGTGGGGGAGTATATTCAATCAAACATTTACTTTTAAAGCTGACTCACACCTTCGCGTTTTAAGCCTGCGTCGGCCCAGCGTGTATTTTTTTCTTTGTTTCTTTGTTACCCGGGCGCATAGTATTTACGCTGATCAGACTGTGGACTGAAGGAGGGTAAGCTGAACGTCAATCCACCGTATGACCTGCGTCTTTGTGCATCCAGGGCGGTGTTTCACCAAGTTACGAATTTCAAAGACTTTAAGAAGAACTTTACGACTGGTATCAGTTTCTGTGCTGAATGATCGAGAATCTGACGCGTATCTTTCTTAAATTCGTGCGCAACTTTAAGAACCATTTGGTGAAACACCACCCTAGAAGTATATTTAATGCTCCGCCGACGCAAGCTTAAAACGCAATAGCTAGAGAGATATGTGAAATTATTGTGGGATTTGTGAAACAAGCATGAAATTTGGCACACGTGTTGATTATGTCTATTTGATAAATTTTAGAAGTGAGGGCATCTCTGTATCGGCCTGTAACAAAAATGGCGGCCANAATACAAAATACAAAATATATACAAACATACAAACATACAATATAAAAAAACATAAGATACATAATAAATACATGATTAAAACAGTTAAAAAAAACAGTTAAAAAAAAAACATAGTAGAGAGTGAGAGGGGAAAAAAAAGAATTCCGTGAACAGATATATTTGGGATCAGCGCGTGAAATGGATGTTGGGTGTATGAATGATGCGGGATGTCAGAGTGGGGCTTTTACCCCCCCCCCCCCCCCCCCCCCCCCCCCCCCCCCCCCCCCCCCCCCCCCCCCCCTCCCCCGTCTCCTTCCTCTCTCTCTCTTTCTCCCTCCCTCTCTCTGTTGTTCTCTCTCCCTCTCTCTCTCTCTCTCCCTGTTCCCCTCTCTACCCTCTGTCTTCTCCTTACCATTCTTTCTAACAAGATCCCAATTCTTTTGTCTCTAATATCTATATGCCATTTTGTATGATTGTCCAATGTTTCCATTTTTAATTTACTTTCTCGAACAAAGAATGCTCAAAGAATACTCAAATAATACTTATGCGTAATGTGAAAGCTGTATTTACTCAAGTGCAATACATGTATCATTAAAAAAAAATTATAACGTACCATATATTGGCGCGGAATTTGAAAAGACGAACAAAATACTTTTCATGCTGTTGGACATTCAGGAATAAGGGGGGGGGGGGGAGTATATTCAATCAAACATTTACTTTTAAAGCTGACTCACACCTTCGCGTTTTAAGCCTGCATGCGTCGGCCCAGCGTGTTTTTTTTTCTTTGTTTTTTTCCCCAAAAAAACGCTACCCGGGCGCATAGTATACGCTGATCAGACTGTGGACTGATTGAGGGTAAGCTGAACGTCAATCCACCGTATGGCCTGCGTCTTTGTGCATCCAGGGCGGTGTTTCACCAAGTTACGAAATTCAAAGACTTTAAGAAGTATTTACGACTGGTATCAGTTCTTGTGCTGAATGATCGAGAATCTGACGCGTATCTTTCTTAAATTCGTGCGTAACTTTAAGAACCACTTGGTGAAACACCGCGCTAGAAGCATATTTAATGTTTCAAAACGCTCCGCCAACGCAGGCTTAAAACGCAAGGGTAATATGAATCAACATTTAGACAAAAATATTCGTCGATAGCTGAAAGCAACAATCATAGCATTTCCGCAAATGTTTGTCAATTACACATGAACCTATTCTTCTATTGGAATTCATTCTCCCGTATTTAAGCGCTTGGTCTCTATCCTGAAGCAAATAATTTTGCCTAGCAACTGGAAAGAAGACATTTTGTAAAAATTTTGCACGCTGGAGAAATTGAGCGATATTTCTGCACTGTTCATTTAATTTTTCTATCACTGTTGACAAGAAGGAGGTTATTGGCTGGTTTTCCCTTTAAACTTCTGTCACATCTTTGTGTTTATATAGCCAACATCTATACCCGTTGTTCATGAAATCTAAAAGACGATTCGTGAACATGGTGAACGCAGAAATACACGTTTGTGTAACCTACGCGAAATACGATTCGTTCGCCTTTAACGTCACTCTGTCAGTCGTCTGCCTTCTGTATTTCTGCGACTACGTATCGTCTCTCAGATTCCATGAGCGTTTTGCAGACGTTAGCTATAAAACCAGACCTGTGACGAAGTCTACATGTCTCAATATGATAGCAGTAATATTTTCGTTCAGTTCGGACTCGATGAGTCAAAAGGTTGGTTCATACTGAGAGCCAAAACCTTAAGGTTTCAGAAACTACGACAAAACTACGGAGGATTATACGCGCAGCACCAATGTGAGTTTGTACAAGTCGTCTTCTCTCCTTCTCGACCTAAACAAGGTACCAAGGCGAGTTTGTACAAGTCGCCATCTCTCCATGTTTACTTAAACATGGCACCAAGGCGAGTTTGCACAAGTTGCCACCTCTCCTCGACTTAAACAAGGTATCAGACAAGAATGTACAAGTCACATGCTCACCTCCTCGTTCGCGACAAGGGGCTAAGGCGAGTTAGTAAAAATTCCCTCCACGGATTATCTTTTTAAACAAGGCGCCAAGGTGATTTTGTACAAATCGAATTCTCTTCTTATACAAGGCGCCATAAAGAGTTTCTACAAGTCACCTTCTCACCTTTTCCGCCAAAACGAGGCTCCTTGTCGAGTTGAATAACTCACCGTTGCACTGCACATACAAGCTTTATTGTAGTTTCTGGAACCTTAATTTTTCGCTCTCAGTGTGAAACCTACCATTGTCATATTAAGCTACCACATTCAATTATTCATGGTAAATTACGAGAAGACCGTGACAAAAGCTGACTATCGATATGGTAGTAAAGGAACTGCAAGAGACTCAGAATTTATCCGTCTGGAAACAAAAATTGGACGCATGTTGAATAATGATTTTCAGTGTTAAAAAAAATACTTCATTATTCATGTTTGCTTTACCAAATTTGATATCTAAAGTGATAGTAAACATTCAATACATAGGCAGACGAAATTTAATTCTTATTTTGCTTTGAAAGAATATTCGAGTATTGGCGTGGGATTAATGAACCGGAAAGGCAATTTATGTATTAATATTACAATATGATAATGATCCAATTATGATGCCAAAGAGTATGCCGCCGAACGTCTGTGGGAGAAAGTGGCTGGAGCGGACGGGATGGAGGTTTGTTGTGTATAGTTAATATTTTTTTTCGTTGACTTACATTTACACTTGAAATATAACGGTAAAGCTGTAATTCACACCATAGCCAAATATGAGGTATGAAAGTGTTGTAATTAAGAAAAAAAGACAAAATGTTATTGATATCATCATACTGCCCATCATAATTTGATGAAGTTGGCTTGCTTTTAAAGTAAACTGTATTGAACAGGTGCAACAAGAAAGTTGTTATAAATCGCAAGCGGAGCCTCATTATAGTTGCCTGATTGAAACAATTATTGCATTCACATCTTTACCATTTGTGCAAAGAAAAATTGCATAAAACCGAGGTGCATATTTCAAACTGACTCGTTTTTCATATTGGACATGGGAAACGTTTGAGAATAAAACCAGCAAGGAAATAAGAAAATAATAACTTCAACCTATACGGTATCACTGAAATGGAGTAAACATGTATTGTTTTAACAATAGGGCATGTTGATAATAATTGGAATAAGTAAAAACAATAAAAAATTGAATAAATTTAAATTTGCGTTGGTCTTGATCTCACCTTTTTTGTTTGGAGGGTGGGGTATTAATTGTCCTGCATGAAAAATTAGTCAGTGTTAAATTGACACGCTGGTTTATGAAATGAATTATGGAAGTAGTACAATTATTTCGACATTCAGCATTTTCAGTAAGAATATGATGACTAGCTACAGTAATTGCATTAACATTCATTTACATATACAAATCAGGTACGTGCACTATAATACATGTGGAAACACCAAAGCATTGTTTTCAAGTAAAAATATAGAAAAGAACATAATTATTGCTTCAAAATTCAAATAATCTGGAGAAACAAAATGCAAATTCTGGAAAGATAAACGATTTTTTTTTACGAGAACAATTAATTGGATCAAAACTATATGATTTGTTGGAACCCAGGAAGGTGTTATTTATCACAAAATATAAATAACACAAAGAGGAACCGTTTTGGGCTTTTTGTGGTATTCATACTAGATTACCATATGCCAAAATACGAGCGAGGATAATCTTCCAATTTCGTACACGTTTATTTTTATGCTTGACAAACAATACGTCCGCTCCTTTACAGATCTATACCTTTAAAATGGATGTTTTACGATAAATTCGCCCTCATCGGATAGTCTAGTTGAGGACTTTGTGCTCTGATATAGGGGTATACAAATCAGAGGGTTATGTGAGGACTCTGTGTTTCAGTATTATGCAGTCCATGTGTTTTCAGTGTAAGAGAATATGCAGAGGTGGGTGCTATCAGAACACACAGTCCTCAACTGGACTACCTCACCAGCAGTGAAAG
Source organism: Temnopleurus reevesii (assembly GCA_036244855.1). Taxonomy (NCBI): domain Eukaryota; kingdom Metazoa; phylum Echinodermata; class Echinoidea; order Temnopleuroida; family Temnopleuridae; genus Temnopleurus; species Temnopleurus reevesii. The sequence continues at coordinate 43,833 of BQKZ01000813.1, forward strand.
GTATTGGTATTCAGAATGGAATAGAATCGTCTCAAAACCTGAATTATCTTTCCCTCCAGAGAGGCAACTAGAAGAGACTCACCGTGTGTCATCGAATGGTTTAATTATCACAATTACTTCTGTTCCACTAATAAAGCCGGGAACAGCTACCTGAGCATGGAAATTACCGGTTTATTCATGCATGCAAAGCTATCATAGGCGCCGATGAGATAGCTTTCTTAATTATCTCTAAATGAATTGTGCTGATATTGTAATTAAAGCATTAGGTCAACAACGTTTACCTGTTAAGCGCACGGCCTAGGTATATCACGATGAAAGCTTCATAATTATATCAAGCAAAAGCGAGATATTCTTATGAACATCAAATGACAAGTTAACCGAAAATGTATTCAGCTACTTTTGTGAATTACTCTTTATATTGAAAAGTTCAGGGTTGATAATTTACATTTTCTACTTATTCTGTTTTTCCAAATAACTTTGATATAAAAAAAAAGAATTATAAAAAATGAGATTCTGTGAAAATCAGACAACAACAAAAAAAAGCAAACCTAGTTGAGAGACAATTCTATTTTAATGAAAATATACTCCCCATTCAGAAATTATGTCGAACTATTTTTTGTTTTCTATATTTGTTATCCGCTGTGAGATATCCTTCGAATTCTAATTCTTAATAAAAAAAAATATTTTTTTTAAAAACCTTTCTGAGAATGTATTTTAAAAAGAATGCAAGCAAGTCTGTATGATGAACATGTATACCTACTATTTGCTCTCAATACAACAAAGAACATGAAGAAATTACTTCGAAATTTTGGCTACTCACTGTATATCCGCTCTTTTTTTACATGGTGCTTGTCATGGTCTAAATTTTCTGTATTATATTTGACAGGCTTGTATAATAGTATGCAATCATATTTCCATGAATGTGTATTGTATATAAATAACAAATACATCATTGAAACAGCATCAATATACATTTCAGCGGATAAGATAATGAAAGGCTAATTTTTATATCTACAATATTTTCTTTCCATATCTATATACACTTTTAGGTAGGCTATACATAAAATTCTTCTTCAAACGGTTTGATAGCATTTCCATTTAATCTCGAATGACTACCAGCCATTGATGCGCCGCCTCCACCAAGTAAGTCATTGCTCCCTCTGAGGTTCTGATAGTTCCCTGATGTTTTCACCGGGCTCATTAAGCGCCCCACCTCCTCCTCATAAGAGTTCATCTGAGCTGCTTTTTCTTCAACGGGGTATGACCTCCGTCTCCTCGCGTTCCCTCGTCCGACGCGTCGGTACCGACTGTATAGGAAAGCGAGGATGATGACGGCGATGACGATGCCTGCGAGCAGAGCGGAGAGGATGATGGATTTGATTGATTTCACTTTCCCGATGCAAGGGGAGTGGGGTACACTGGTGACCATCATACCCTGGTAGGCAGGGGGTGATGAACAGGTGATGTTCCCCAAGTCAATACCCCACTGGTAGGAATCTCTTACTTTCATCGAAGTCAACGCCATGTGACAGTCACATCGCAATTGATTACCAAGAAGATTAAGCCATAGCAGACTCTTGGGGAGGATAACAAGGCTATCGGCATTGATACTCACGATGTTATTACCCTCTAAATTGATTCGTGTCAACCGAGTTGCGCCAGAAAAGGCGTACGTGTTTAGAATGCTAATGTTATTCCTGCTCAGATCAATTTCTTCGAGGTTCGAGAGATTACTCACAATTGGAACTTCATTAAGCTGGTTATCTTGTAACTTGAGCACGCGTAATTTGATTATTCGAGCAAAATTTGGAGTCGTTTGGATGCTATTATTATGCAATAGAAGGGTTTCAAGGGACGTGAGATCAGGTGTTTCGAGAAATGAAAGCGACACCAATGCATTCCCGCTGAGATCGATATAACGGAGACCCACTAGGGAGCTGATTGCCTCATTTTCAATGCGCTCAATTGAGTTGTTGGCAAGGTTGACGTATTCCAGTCTCGCCTTCCTGCCCCAAATGCCCGCTGAAATATTTACGAGACGATTCTCTTGCGCCTTGAATGTCGTCAGGTTCTCTTGCCGTACGAGAAGACCGTAAGGTAACTCTTCTAAGGCATTGGAGCTGAGATCGATGTTACGTAAACCCGAGTTCGAATCGAATGCGCTGTTGATAAGCGAACGAAGTCCGTTCAGAGAAAAATCAATCGTTTCGAGATTACTATTATATCCAGGGTATAACCAATCGTATTTACTATCCTTGTCGAGTTGGGATGTGGCGTTTTTCAGGTCAAGGATCTTTAAATCGAAAGCCCCCACAAGCCAACTGTATTTCAAGTTCGTCAATTCATTGTTAGACAGATACAACTCTTTTATTCCCGAACGTTTGCTGAATAGACCTGAATCGGCGATGGTTCTTAACCCATTGTTACGCAACGACAGAACTGTCAATCTTTGCTCATCCGTAGAAATAAATGATGGAAGTATATTTATTGAGTTGTTGTCCAAATACAATGATGTCAAATTTGGCAATGCGAGAAATAATGATTTATCCAAGTCTGTTATATTGTTGTTGCTCAAATCCAACACTTTGAATGGGTACGGGGTGTCTGTCATTGGAAAGCTAGTTAAGGCATTGGTGCTAAGATTCAAAACAGTCAGGTTATTCAAACCTCTGAAACAATTTCTGCTTATGGTAGCGATTCTATTGCCTGCTGCAGATAACTTTTCCAGCGATTTTCTCTGCCTGAAAATCGAACAATTTTCTCGATTAAACGTGTCCATCGAGTTATGGTCTAGGATGATTGTTTTAACCCTAACAGGGAACACTAATGGAAGGTCTCTGTACAACCCGGTGCAGTTCACCAATCGGATTGTGTAGTTACAGCAACACGACCAGGGGCATGTGCTGGAGTTCGACCCTTGGTAATAACTCACAAGAGATGTTGGGGATCTGCAGCCGCTTACCTCCGCTGGAACCGCTGCCACCAGTGTTACAAAGAATCCCAAACAAAGAATAGGAAGCAGTGCTCCTTGCACCCTTTGTGGGATCATTATGGTTCTCTGATTTGGTGAATGAAAGACGGAGAATTCTTAGTGAAAGCGGGAATTGTCCCCTGTTGTGGCTTAATCCATTATTCCAATGAAACAGAGTTCACTTTCTCAACCCTTCGCCTTCCATCAAAGGCGTCCTGTAAAGAAAGAAGAAAAAAAGAGTGTCATAATGTGTTATTTCATGAATTTGTAAAGAAGGCATTGAAAAGGAGTGTGTTGTACGTAAACACGATATAAACTATTTCCGAAAAATTAAGTCGAACGCAGACAATAGATCCGTATGCCGTGTATTCAACAGTGCGGACACAACAATAACAAGCCGGTTCCGATTTCAATAACATTACAAAGCAGCATTGAATTTGCGTTCGACTTAATTTTTCGACTTAATTTTTCGTATTTGTAGAGAACATAAAATAAAGGCATTATTTAATTGCACAATTGTTGTAGAACGAACTAATGTATTGAATCCCAAATTAATCAACACAATCACACCTGATAATTGATAAAGATTTTCCCTAGAAAACAAAGAAGCATACAACTCAGTGACACATTTGCATTTATATCTAACTAATGCGAAGCGTATATAGGAGACATAAGTTAGAATATCATCAGGTGGACCAACATAATATGCGATGGAGACGCTTAGCTGATGCTAAAACGTGCGTATATGTCGCACACAAGCCGAACAAATTCAATGTCTGTGAAGCGCCGTGTGTCTGCGAATTTCTGCGCTTAGCATACGTCGGCTATAAAACCCAAATATGTGACTGCAACCTGTAGAACGGAAGAAAATCACACCTTTTTTATAATGTGATAAAACGCTTTCTTTCAAAGCATCCTTTATCTGCAGATCTGACTAATCTGCTAATGCTTGTGTGCACCTTTAACTGATTAAAATATTATACCTTTAAAACATTACGGCATCTTGGGGGAAAGAAACACAATTTTATAGCATTTTGTTTTTCACGATGGTGTTTGAGAGATGCGGCATCTTTGGTTGGTTGTAGCACGGGGACCACTACGTTCATGAATACTTCATAATCATTGAGGCCTTCATAGCGTCTGATCGCGAGGCACAGGCAAGGGAAGGCTTGATGGGGTACGGTAATCAATTTTATGCTTCAACTGACAACGAATAATTGAAGTCTGGAAAAGGGGAAAAAGCCGCTTTCACATTGCAAGAGCAATGGCTTCTTTCCACATCGTATTATGTAGAAATGTGGGTGATAGCTGGACATACATATTATACAATATCGAAGGAAGAAAGCCTCAATAGGTGGTCAGAAAGGCATTAAACACAAAATTCAGAATTCAGAATCAAGGTAGATGTTTGTATTTTTTTCTTAAATCATCTCCACACTTAGTTTAAATATGCTACCTTAAAATTACTTTAAAATTAATTGAATAGGTGCTTCAAATTTAGTTCAAATAACATATAAGAAAGTGGACCCAAAGGAACCTGATCAATTAAAGAATAAAATTTGTGTCTCGAAATATGTGCTGACACAATACTAGCAGATTTTTCACAATTATTTTCAATCAATAATTACTTCATCTTCTTAAAAACAATCATAAACAAGTAGTTTAGTTTTATCATGGAATTATACATATTTTGATTGACAGATCCCGTATGCATATATGAAAGTAGGGGTTCGTTTGAGATAGATGAAAACGTTATTCTGAGAAAAAATACATGTACAATCCATTATTATGCCCAATACTTTCCAAAAACCATTATTCTCACTTTGTGGGTAATAGCTTTTTAAGCTCGGGCCCACTTTACGAAAAATCTAGCCAAACGTTTACTGTATCCTGAGAGAAAACGAACCCTTCATCAAAATGCCCCATATTTTCTAAGTATCATTAATCATGCTTATGGGCAAAGCTATTTAAGCCAAGCTCCACTGAACTAAAATCTGAGGCGATTTCGGTAAGGAGTTTTGAGTTTTAACCATAATATTTCTCCATTTTTCTCGGTTACCGTACTTTTATTTTAAAGCCATCTCTTATCTTAACGACATTGTCTGCTTTCTTGGGCACTTTCTGCTCCTTCTATTTTTTTATTCCCTTTTTTTTGCTTTTGCTTCTTCTTCTCGCTATGTTTATGGAGATGTATATCATAATATATACAGTGATGACGCTAGGTATTAACACCAGTATCACCGTAAGACTGCTCGTAAAATTTATAGGAGATAACTTGGGTATAAGTGCACTCACTCACATATGCACATAAACGCATATACACACAAACACACACATGAAAAACGATATAAACTATTTCCGAAAGTTTACTAGAACGCAGACAATAGGTCCGTACAACGTGTATTCAACTGTGCGGAAACAACAATGACAAGCCGGTACCGAATTCAATAGAATTACAAAGGAGCATTAAAATAGCGTTCGACTTAACTCTTCGAAAATACTTTATATCGTGTTATGAATATTTTTAGTGCTTAAGTAAAATGTTTTATTTCTTTGCTATGATATATCATTTGATAATACCATCAATAACAATAAATGAATCAAAATCAACAAGGAAATAAGTTGAATTATCATTTGGCAATGGTGTCTACGAATAGGTGTCTGCATGCATGGACACGCGCAAAAATTATGTGCCAAATGTCATCCCAAAATTGTCGGAAATTATAATAACTTTTTTTCACTTAATCGCATCATTTGAATATACATATAATTTTATTTTCATGTGTGGAAAGAGAAAATCTTTGATATAATGATTTATGTAAGTTTACAAATGTTAACTGAACACAAATTTAGTAAAGCAAACCCTTCTAATTGTATGTATTTACATAAGTCATAAGTTTCACAAATAACATAGTTGTCACATCATATTCGAAATATTGAATTTTGTGTGTACCATTTCCGAAATACATAGATCATGGAAAAGAAAATCCGAAATCGGACTGCATTCTTTCTCATATTTCTAAAAAAAAATTTTACAAAATTTTAATACAAAATATTACACTCTGAACGGGGGTAGCTTCAAATACAAGAAAGAAATGTGATATAATTGCCCAAGAAAGAAAAAATATTTCTTTTTGTTTCATATACATTTTATACACGATTACCACACGATAATTTAATATCTTTAACACAGTCAAAATAATGGAGTGGTAAATAATCCAAAGAGGAGGTTAATAGAACAGAATTACCAACTCCTTTGTCTCCTTTAAATGCACAGTTTTCTTCATTACATGCATGCCGTAAACTTTTATCCGATACAATCGGGTTCTTGCATGGAAAGCATGCTTCAGAAGCTTCAGAAGTGTGTGCAATAGCAAGAATCAAACTTCGGAACCCCAAAATGAATCAGTAAAAAGTGCGATAAAGTGTGGCGAAAACAAAGATGGAGAGTTTTGCCATGTATCAAACTAAAATCTATGTTCGAAGTCAGGACTCATTCCGTGTTGTGTTTTTGTGATTACTGAAAAAAAAATGTTTGCATGACTATTCCTTTGACGACAATATCCATTAAAGACCACAAAAAAAACCAACACGTATCCATATGTGTGTTGCTAAATTTCGAGTTTCGAGTTTCGAGTTTCGACTTCTGACATATGTACAGACAACATTTTTTTTCATTATCTGTCCGGTTTGATTTATTTAAACATGTGACAATTTAGTCCTAATTTGATTGCGATGTAATGCTTGGTTTAACATCACAGTTTACACGTTGAGCATAATTTTCGCAAAAAAATGTGTGCAAAAAAGGTGTAAATGCACCAACTTCGGGTTTGAAAATGAAATTCTATTTCTAGCACTTAAACTCAAAAAATAAATCTCATTATTAATTATATTGAGGTAATGAACCCCTACTGCTACAATTATTACTTCCATTATGTGTTTTAGTCAAACAATTTTTCATGTTGTGCAAAAACATTCTAACTCGAAGTTGGAGCCAAAATGCATCAACTTCGAGTTTGAAAATGAAAATAAGATTTGTTGGTTTAAAACAGACAAAAATAATCGCATTATTAATTCTATTGACGTGATGACCCCCGAGCGCTACAACTATTACTCCTATTATGTGTTTTAGTCAAACAATTTTTCACATTGTGCAGAAATTTTGTAACTCAAAGTTGGAGCCAAAATGCACCAACTTCGAGTTTGAAAATGAAATCCTATTTTAGCACTTAAACTCACAAAATTAATCTCATTATTAATTATATTGAGGTAATGAACCCCTACTGCTACAATTATTACTTCTATTATGTGTTTTAGTCAAACAATTTTTCACGTTGTGCAGAAACGTTGTTGGTGCATTTACACCGTTTCTGCACAAATTTTCTGCGAAAATTATGCTCAACGTGTACACTGTTATGTTAAACCACGCATTAGACGTTATATAGGTCGCAATCAAATTAGGACTAAATTATCACATGTTTAAGTACATCAAACCGGACAGATAATGAAAGAAAAATATTGTCTGTAATATGTCAGAAGTCGAAACTCGAAACTCGAACTTTAGCAACACACAGTAGTAGAAGTAGCAGAAGAAGAAGAAGAAGTAGTAGTAGTAGTAGTAGTAATAGCAGCAGCAGTAGTAGTAGTAGTAGTAGTAGTAGTAGTAGTAGTAGTAGTAGTAGTAGAAGTAGTTGAAGTAGTCGTAGTAGTATAGTCGCAGTGTTGTAGTGGTGGTAATGATAGCATTAGCTCTAACAGTTTTCGCTAGCAGTGTCGGTAATGGTGTATGAATTAGTAGCGGTGTTGATGGTTGTAGTGTTTGTTGTGGTGGTAGTAGGGGCAGTGATGGTGGTAATGGGATTGGAACTTAGCATCGGTATCATTAGTATTGGATCTCAGTTTGATTATCATTTCCGTCATTCTTCTTTAATTCTAGAACAATCATTCATTTTAAAAAACTGATATCAATGAACATATTAATGAGGTACAATTTCAAACGGAAATGTTTACTCGTATCTGTCTTTTACCCTTCATACTTTTACTAGTATATACTACACAGCTTGCATATTGGATACGATTTTAGATGCATTTCGTTGCGACTAAAACCAATCAATTTAATTGGTAAATGTTGCCTCTAAACCATACAGCAGTGTCACGGAATAAGCCAATAATTATACAAATTAAAACTGTTTGGTTTCCGCCTCATGCTTTTAGTGTTATTGTCATTGTAAAGTTGATGTTACCTTATTAATGGATACATATTTCATCGAGTTTAATCGCATAGATTCACTATGAGCAGAACGGATAAAGATATTAGACAAAGTAAAGTAATCCACAGCAATGCAAGCCTTCACATAGTCTTAACACAAAAAATAATGTATCTTTCCTCTTCATTCAGTAAAAAGATGCAGTGCATGTTTTACATTTCTTTGCAGGATAAAAGAGAGGGGAATCTTCTTCTGTTTTCAATTGAGATATTTTGAAGGTTTGAGTGGGAGTTATTTACTTTGTCCAATTGATGTGTCCGTTCTGTTCACTGTGATTGTGTTTCACATGCGATTGGGTGCTCAACATGGACGGACCAGAGAGTAATCAGCTGAGTGAAGACTGGCCTTGTGTCTGCTAGTGTGTAGGAATACAAATGATAGGGATGATCATATCATGAGTAGCCATAATCCCATTAAATATTAATATTTGATGAAGGATTTCCGACAGTTTCCTTCATCAAATCATTATTGAGTTATTAATATATTGGGATGCTGGAATGAAGGAAGAATGCATTAATTAGATTGGTTGATGCTTATAAGTGTATATGAGTCTACTTTCCAGTTAACTAGGTAAAATGAACCGCATACATGATAATTTGCAAGCTAAATTTGTTAGTATTGCTGTTGCTTCTACTATTTTATAATTTACTAAAGCTACTACTACTTCTATTACTTATACTACTACTACTACTACTACTACTACTACTACTACTACTACTACAGTATATGTATGACCATCAAAACTATACTGCCACCACCACCTCCATAAACACTTTTTACTACATTTTAATAAAGTGGTGATGATGATGATAATGATGATGAAATTATAAAATGATGATATAATAACATTAATGACAATGATAATGATGGCGGCGGTGGGAGTAATGATGATGATGATGAT
>BQKZ01000813.1:59662-87708 GCA_036244855.1 Temnopleurus reevesii
GGGACCAGAAACAGACAAATGAGAAAGAGGAACTAAGAGTCTAACAATACAAAGTTAAGATTCAGTCACATATTAACGTTAATAACCAATGACAGGCGTCGATTGAATTCATTTCGCATTCTTTATGTGTAAGAGACACGTGTGTTAATACCAGAATGTGTGCATTCGTCGATCGTACGTCGGGCGTATGTTGAAAGTATTCAATGTCAGTCAAGCTTCTTGCCTGCGTCTTTCTGCAGACCGAAATTTCCATTATCACTAGCCATTCGTTGGCTACAGATACAAACTTGTGACTTGGCTTTAAACAAGAATGCCGTGAGACGATAAAAGTATAACACCTGGGATCTTGCATCATTCATATTTAGTTTGAAAACTCTGGTAAAATTCATGTCACATACAAGACACGAATTGGGACTATTAACTATTATCAAAGGAGCCGTAAACCTAGAAATTTGATGGAAGAAGAAAATGGGGCAATAAATGCTGAAATAATAATTGCTTGTTGCCATTATTCTAATTTCATATCTCAATATGTCGACCAAGTGAAGAAATAGTTTGTTGGCCCGTGTATCCAATCAGTAGTTCATCGAATATGCAATAAGTTATGAGAGAGAAAGTGAAAATTGTGACTTTTGGGGGAAAAGTCACAAATGTCCTATTTTCCAAGGAGTAAATTGAGCAAAAATAAAAATTAACGAACTCCGTTTCAGATAAGAAAATAATGTCTGGAAAAGCCGATTTCGTTATTTTTCCCCGACGATTCATTACTACATGTACATTAATATGTATATTTTCACAACCAATTTTATATTTAAACATTAAGACAGCATTCTACCGTATCCCAGACTTATTTTGTGTATGTCATCTATGAGTAAAGCTCCCTTGACAAAGACATGATGAAGAATATGAATGACACATGTGGAAAAAACTATGATCAGTCTGTAAACCGAGATTATTACTTGTATGGTAGATTTGGCTGAAATATACACACGACTGGTTGAATTGTTACACCGTGCTGACTAATCAACTAGTCACTTTGATTAGGTTTTTTTTGTAAAATGTAGGCCGAAATGTCCTATCCTAGGGTGTATATAATGCAGAGTTAATATCACACATGTATATCAAAGTCTTCTCCAAGCTTTAGCTGCTTTGAATGGGCTGGAATAAATTTGAATATGTACTTTCGACTTCTGTACATAGGATCATGGCACAGTGTAATTTGAAACCTATCACAGTAACGCTGGCCGATATACAGAATATAGAACGAATGCAAAGTTCGGCAGATATAATTTCAAATGAAGGATAGTATTAGTATGCCTATAGAATTGGGATTCGCTGAATGTAAGGTGAAACTATAGTAAATTACTCTTAAAGCCTAAGAACTAATTGAATTTCCGGATTATTGCTATCGGTATAGAGTAACATGATATTTGTTTAATGCACCTCTCAATACATTTTTTATCATTCGCTTTCATTAATGACTCAAATGATAAAACAGCAAAACAAATGAAAATATATATTATTACCCGCATATCGCATACACAGACATGCATACGCCCACACCCTCGCCTACACACACAAATACACAAAAGCATACTTTCATAAGCATGATAAGTGGAATAGGCAAGGAAACGTACTAAACTAAATAAATTTTATGATTTTATCCTCTTTATGGGCGACAATAACCAACCATTATGATAATGACGTCATCCATTAGTTTTAGGAGGGTCAGGTGACCAGCTGCCCATTCATCGAACGACCGACTGAAATAAAATGATTGATTGTTTAAAATTTGCATTTGATTTAAATCTAGATCAAATAAATCTTTTCTAATAATGACCGGAAGGGAGATTTGAAAATGGAGTTACTTTGGACCATAAATCGATACTCATAGGACTTTAGGGAGTCTTTGATATTTCGAAAACAGCCATCACAGGGGGTCGATTATGGACTCGTTACCTCTACTCGGACCTTTAAAGACAGGCAGACTAAATATGAACAAGATTAGGCAAGGAAATTAAGAAAAAAAAGCCCTATCCGATTAAAGCCCTCCATCGGTCACCGAAAACAGAGTTTATTGCCTGTCAATAGAATGGATGGCTATTCTAATAGAAAGTTGTTTTATATGTTTGAAGAGAAATGAAGAATAAACTAATATATGTCATGATTGAATAAAGCCCTTGAAATGGTGTGTTTAAATATGAAAGTATCACACAAGCAATGTTACAAAAGTTTTAGCTCTGATTAATACATTTTGCGTTCCACTTTTTTTTTTAAATTTAACCATAATGCCTATGTTTTGTTTTAAAAACTAAGCCAATTATTGCCTCGGAAATTTCCAGTAAATACCCAACTTTTAATGGGGATTACATTTCAGAATGTATTAGTTCTTATATATATATTTTTGTAATCTATGGTTTGTATTCACATTCAATCGGGGTTTGGGTTTTGATTTTCGACATAACCAATCGGGCTTGTTTTTTTTTGTGAATTAGTTGAAGGTTGACTTTTCACAGAGTTAGAGTTATTTGAATATGTATTACTCTATTGGCACGACGAGTTTGCGCTATTCGAACGGTATTAATCTATTGTATTGAAACATGCAAACATCATGATAGGCAGATCATGGATTATTAAATGGACAGGGGAGGGGTAAAAATCAGAATATTTCAAGCTCCGTTTAAAAACTGAAAAGAAGAAAAAATGAAGCCTGGCGTAAATCATCGGTGGACTGATGGCATCATCATCATCATCGAATGTTGTACATTAGATTTCGGCGCCGGCGAGCTGAAAAACAAGCAAGTAAACAAAAAAGTAGGGGATACTCGGATACTCATTTGCGCCCCCCCCCCCCCCTGGGGAGTAGTGATTTCACCATACGAAATCATGGTTAATGCGGTGCCAATTGGGGGGGGGGCGTCAGTTGCCCCTCCCCCCCCCCCTGGATGTGAGGATGATAAATTGCATTGGTCTTTGGTCTATCATGACTGTTCCAATTTCAAAAATGAAATCACGTGGTCTAAATCACATTATGAAAATATTCCTGTTATTTTAATCAATTATGATAAAAGTTTAGAAGATCAAATTTAACCTGATCAATAATTTCCCCGATATTCCGAATTCAAACAAATTGTGCATATTTGCGCTCTGTTCTAAGCTCGGCTATACACAAATTCCCAATCCATATTTAATACTTGTTTTGCCATTGCATCATAAATCAAGTAAAATTAGCCGCTAGCAAAACTCTGGCTGGTCAATCTTTTAGGCGCGAAAGTGACCGCTCTCTGTGACCAACCATTGGACTCCACTTATTATTCATGAATGAATTTAATACCTTATTACGCAGTGTGTTAGTGATATTCCATCATTATTTTGCCCCAAACCGGAAAACATGTTCAGAAATCTTGGTTTAATTCATTTCTGCGTAAATAAATACATTCTTAATACATTTTTTTCTATGGAATAGAGATTAATAAATACTGATAAATACTAATATTGTTGTGAAACACATGAAAATTTACTCTTATGCCTTCACTTTTGAATTATATAATTATTGAAGATTAGCAGGCATGTGATTCGAAAAAAAGATACTATTATTGAAATTTCAAAACCAAAAGACTTGGTTGACGAAAACATGAAGACCCTTGATTCGAGCTATACCGATATCGACCTACATTGGTTGTCCAAATTGACTTGTATTGTAAGTTTCAACTATTTTATTTTCTAAAATGATGACTTTTGACATTTATGAGGGTTTGGCTCTGCTTTACAAGTGTTATTTTTAAACAAATTATTTCAAATTCTCTTTATCTAATTCTCCTATAAATATTCAGTCAGGCAGTAACTTTGTATTGCTTTATATATATATATTTTTTACGTTGTATTGTTTGTTTTTTTCTTTACATGTATTATAATATGATTTGTGATTTGTGGAAAATAACTTGAACTGGAACTTGAACTCTCTTGATTGTCATGAATATCGTCACAACGACCATAATTGTATGATTATAAATATTAATTATTTGATTATTTGATTTTGATAAACATATTTAACAATATTAAATACAATTGAAACCCACCAGAAAACCGGAAATATTCGGCATCTCCAAAGTAGGACTTTGTTGCATACGCTTCACAACACAAGAAAGCGTCGCATCACAAACCGATTCGTTAATCTCAACTGTATATAATTATTTCTGCATTTATACTCACGATAAAGTTCCATGCAGTACGATGCAATGTTACCAAGGGGGATAAAATATCACTAATTTTAGTTTCAAACTTACCAAACATTAATTTCACTCTACTGTATAGATAACCGATATTAACCAATATTGCATCATTTTTCTCAATTAATTCTCGTTGTGCATGACGTTCGCAATTCGGGGACAACGCAAAAGAGTTAAACTTAACGCTCGCCGATAGGCCTATATATTTTTTTTTCAGTTTTATTCATTCAGGGTAGCCTCATCAGTTATATAAAAAACAACTGCTATCTTGGGCCCTGGAGTAAAAAAAAAAACATTACAAATTCTATATACAAATAAATAAAAGTGCAAGCGATACAGTTTAATATAAAGTGTTGCAAAACGCATAGAGTCTAAGAAGAAGCAAACAAACAAAATATAAACATGATAAATACCATAGATGAATTATATATTTTTTACTGAAAGTATATCAACAGTTAACTTTAGAATGAAAGGTTTCTAGTCCACTCCATAGTCAAATTCACCCCCAAATCACAGTTCCATTTCCCATGCAAAGGTATGAAAACACTTACTATCTAATGAATATTATTTGGGATAATCTTTGCTCGTTTGAATTATTAAATAATACTTTCATATCTAGATCAGATATCTAAATTTCCTCATCTTTGAAATGTATTTCAATGAATGTCTTTAAAAAATATTGTCATTTTGTGCACTAAAATGGTGTTGTAATTAGAATGACATACGTTTGGAGATTTAGTAACTATTTAAATCTGATATAAATGTTTAAGAAATTCTTTAAAAGATCATCTGCATCTTTTAGGATGTAACATCACATAGTTATTTCAGTTGGAAGCAATTTAATGAACTTACCTTTTCTGCCGCTAGCATGCAAACAAAACACAGCTGAATGAATCTCCAATTTGCAACAACGATGACAGCGTGTTAAAGGCAAGATACACTTGACGTGTATTATCGACCTGAGCTTGCTTGAAATCCGACTGAATTACACTTCCATCCCTGAAATGATGACACACCAACAGGAGCAACAGGGAAAGAGGCCAGAAAACAAAAGGATGTTGGCTTCGAAAGGCATCCTCCTCCTTCTCCTCCTCCTATCTGCCCTTGCTCATCGTTCATTGCGCAGGCGCAGTGCAGCATTATACGACGCTTGACCGAGCACGCCAAAGCCCCACTCGGGAATAGCTTCATCAGCAAATTTATGTGATGCACGTTCTCACTGCCTGGGATCTTCATCTCAACGCATCTATGTAGATGTTGCTGTTTTTCCTTTATCTATTAGTTTGTTTGGAATTGTTGTAATTCCATAGTTCGTTTTTATTGCTTTGTTTGTTTGTTTGTTTGTTTGATTACGCCCAAGCTTGTTTCTTTTTTTTTTAACCTAACTTGTTCACAAAATTCAAAAGATAGCTTCATCGATTTCTTCATGGTCATTAAATATGTTTACCATCTCTGGGAAGTTTAAAGATCTTGATCATGAATGATCTACAATTTGAGTCCTATCTAGCAACTAGCCTAAAGGTCTCAGTAAGTTGGTCTACTTGTATCTGGTTTACCTGACCAGATATAACCATGTCCCCTCAATGTCCATGTCCCGAACTAACTCAATTTTCCCGAACTAACTCAATTTTGACGATCGGCGCACTGTACCTCGCAAATCAGAGGCGTGTCTTAATGATACAGAGGCGGAAACCTGCTTTGATAACAGGAGATCAGAAACGACAGTTCGTAGTGCCATTAATGACCTGAAAAAATTAACAAAAACACCAACAACCCTTAACCCCCCCCCCCCAAAAAAAAAAAAATAGAAAAAAGAACACTGAGAAAAAACGCTATAGCTAGGGGAAGAGGAAAGGGGCCGCGGTCCTTTGACGCCCTTAAATCGATTTAAAAATCCAAACAAACTGAGTGATATCAAATTCATCTTCTCTTTAGAGTATATCCACATAGTGACTGCGTTATATAGATTATCAAATTATTATTATTATTATTATCATTGTTATTATTATACTATTATTTGGTACAGTATTACTATAGATGATTCGTGGGTGCTGCTTTGGCAGTGAGATTGTTCTACATCAGCAAAACACAGTAGGCACATGGGGGCGATACTCCGACTTCGAATCGATTCGTTTTCACAAAGTGAGGGGATAAAGTTTAGCGACAATTCGAGGTATATCCTATAATGAAATTCGTCCTAGAAGAGTACGTATCATTGATTGTGTACCTATCGTGATTATTTCATGCAAAAGTACCCTTTGGCTCGTGCCACTTTGTGAAAAGCGGCATCGAAACGCTGCTCGCGCTCTCTCGTCGCACACCTTGGGCACGCGCCAGCTGAGACGGTTACCATGGTAACGTATGAAAGTTTTATGAGCGGGAAAGTGGCCTCGCCATGATGATGCGGATGTTGTGAAACTGATGCATCGCTCATGGATTTGGGGTAGCTCCATCATCTTAGCTCTTTGACCACTAGGTCATTCAAATCGCCTTTAGCGGACATTATTACCACGTGGACACTAATTATTTTGATTAGAAATCCGTGGATATCCATGGTTGTTTTACAACTATTCATGCAATCGCATTATGTATATTGAGGCCGGCTCACACCTTTGCGTTTTTAGTCTGCGTCGGCCCCGCGTTTTTGACAATTTAAACGCTCTCTGGACGCAGGTCACACGATGAACTAGCGTTCGGCTTACGGTCCTTGGACGAAAGCTGAACGTCAGTCCACCGTCTAATTAGTGTATACCATGCGCTTGGGGAGCGTTTTCAATCTTCAAAAACGATCATTGGACGCACAAATACGGGGGTCGTACGGTGGACTGACGTTTTGCGGGGGCTCATTTGGCCCAAGCCGAATGTCAGTCCACCGCCTGATATACATATACTGTGCGCTGCTATCAGGGATGTTTAAGCTAGAGAATGCCCAATGTATGGAGAATTCGGGGGGAAATATGCCTGAGTACGTCAAATACGTTACAGGAACGTTTTGCATGTGTTGAAGCACATGCTTATATTTGTCAAGTAAAGCAAAGTTTTCAAATAAAAATGAAAATTACTCGTAAGTCAAATACCTCACATTTTGATGTTTTATGCCAAACTGACACTTGCACGATTTTGTGTCCAGCATTAGCATTAGTCGTGCAAGTGCGCATATCGGGACGAGAATTTTAAAATGTTCAAAATTTTGGTCACGACAAAATTTCGCGACAGGTTCGTGAACTATGTGCAAACTGTTCGTAAACTCGTCGGGACAATGGGGGAGGATACGTGCCAATGTGTTGCAGTGCGAGTCATGTCGCGACTTTCAGGAACTGCCAAAATAGCCCCATAGTCATCCGTATCAAGTGTCGATGTAATTCTGGAGGCACAGCAAGATCACGGTATCGTTCGAATTGCACAAACTCGTCGTGCCAATGCGGGAAATACTTAAACTACGCGAAAACTCTGAGCAAGCTTTGTGTGAACTCATCTTGCTAGTTCGTGTCAATGTGGACACAGATGGGTACGTATTCCTGAACTTTTCATGAACTTGTTGTGAGCTATGCGTGACGTAGTCGTGAGCAGAGCGGGAGCCTCCGGTTCCTGCCCCCAAAATGGCACAACCTGCCACGACAAAATCGTGACCAAAAGTCGTGTCAGCCTGGCCTAAATCGTCGTATGTCGGAATGCGCTGACGTACGTATAGCATCAAGTTGTCATAGATAAAATGCTTTCCAGAACGAGTTGATGATTTCATATACGTTTAACGTATAAGTAACAAATTTAGATGAAAGTTTATTTCATTGCCAGCGTGCACATGTTATGGTAAGGCAACGACAGCGCACCTTACGGACGTTACTCATATGTTGTGAATAGTTCGGGTACCGCTAGGCATTATGTCGACGTATTTCGACTGATTAGTAACGTATGAGTAAGGTTTCTGAACGTGTATTGACGATTGCGGAACGTACGAGCCCTAAATCAATTTAGACGTCGGCTCGACTTATGACAACGCATGCCAGCAATTTTGCCAAATACTTCTCCCAAACGCCGTCGAGAGTATCGAGATGCGACGACATCTAAAAGTTTTGAACGCTTATTATTCGCCGAAATATGTTTATGAAACTTTATAGATATATGAGTGATACGCTATACATGTTTTCAGCTCATTGATGAATGACTTATGAATAAGTTAGGCATACGCCAAGGATTTCCCATGAGTAATAGATGAAAACATAAAAACAATAAAAACAAGCGCATGTCGAAGTTTTAGAGAAATGTTCATACGCCGTGTATACCAAGGTCAAAAACGCCATTTTGATGTTTACCTACAAAAGGACAATATTCTAATTTGAATAATAAAGAAAAAGAAACTTTATATCAAGAAAATCTTTTGTGATGATAGTACTTTGTCTTTAACTTGATAAGTATTTTCTAAGATGAATATTAAGTGCGTCCACTTCGATAATATTTTTTTATCATAATGTTATGTTTTTATTCTGTGTACTGTTATTTGTAATTCTATTTGTGTGTGTGTCCATTCACACATACTGTATGTGGCTGACTGGATATCAACAAACACAGGGAGATGAGAAACATATCTGCAAAATTTCGTAACTAGGCGCCGATCCTGTAGTAAGTTAAGCTACTTTTAAAAATGAAACTTATTGTGCTGTTGTGTTTTTTGTGTGCCATTTTTTAAAATTTATTCATCAAATGTACAATCTGCTACCATCTGAAGATGATAATTCCTTCATTTATCGCCATAAAAAGGAAAACACAAGAAGCAAAATGTGCAAAAATATTTAAATACAATTAGGGGGGCAGAATGAGCTTTCGTGAAACAATTTTAGAGGCGGAAAGCTTGGTGTACATAACAAAGCCGTGAAGGTTCCAGTGCGTGCAATTCCTGTAATTGTAACGTGATTGGGCATAAACCCACGTCTATACTTTATTTATTTATTTATTTATTTATTCATGTTTTATCTACAACAAAGTAAAAAAAAAAAAAGAATAAATGGTAGAGGGTAGTCCGATTTAGTAATGAAACTGCTCTACCACGGAGCCCTCCACCGATACAGATACATGTACATGTATAAACATTATAGATTAACATAAATATGACATAAAAACACACAAAGAATCGATTTAAACAACATCAACATTGGATGAGGAACAAATTTATGATACAATAGTAAATATGAACTAGAAGGAAAAAAAAACATACGTAACAGAATCTAATTTAATCTCAGTTTAAATCTAGAAACGGTGATCCCCCCACCCTGATGAGCAAGATATAATTTACATTTAGAACTATTAAGCGACAGAGGTTAATGTCTCTTCTCCCATTTTGCATTTTAAGACTTAACCCTCTTCGCCATCAATGTGTGATACCAGCACCCTCAGGCAAGAAAAGCACTAATCTATTTCACATGTCAAGTTTAAATGCGATTGTAACGTTACATGTTCACCATGAGTGCTTCTCAAGTGTTAGATATGTCATCCAACGCCCATATCTCGTTTCATTTATGTCCCAGTCTCACATTCATTAACGTTGAATTATGTCCACACAGTATCATGTCCTCCGAAAGGTCCAATCACACCTTCGCTATTTAGACGATGTCTGCCCAGCATTCATTAAATTTGAAAGAAGCTCCGTGAACACAAATAGCCTTAACCCACGTTCAAGGCCTTTGGCTGGCGTTCGAGGTACGGACGCTTTAGCGTCAGCGTGGCGTGTTTTTTCATATTTTTTTTTGCATTTACAGATTCCATGAAGGCTGGACATACGCAAAGGTGTAAAAAACCCTTTCATTGGGCAGATATGGTTCGAGGAATAGAGACAGCAATCGGGAGCTTTCACTCGAGGAACGAACGCTTCAGCGTTAGTGTGGCGCTTTTCCTTATTTAAGTGTTTACGGAGCATCTTTTAATTTTCATAAAGGCTTGGCATTTGCAAAGGTGTGAATGACCCTTTAATTCGGCAGTTATGGGTGGAGGAATAAAACACTAATAGGGGGCTTTTGCATACTCAATCACAACCGGCTGATGATTAGATATATCCGTGGTAGTTGGAAACCTTATTTTCTGTTTCACAAATCTAGAACTATTCGTTTTGCATTCTCCATCCGAACATATGAGCTGTGTTGTGATAGTAATTTCAGCGTAATTATACAATCGGTGATAATTAGTTGATTGGATGCTTGTCCTCTAATACAAAAATCAAAAGCTTCCAAATGCTGTTTAAGAAATCGGCGTGAGCTATTTATTTTTAAGTGCGCGCATGCGCCGAGAGGACTTTCTTTTTTTTTAAAGTATAGTTTTCACTTTTGATCCGTGTTTTGAAAAGGTGAAGAATGACAACTAGCTGACGCAGGCACCAATACTAAAGAGTCGCACAGTTTATTTGATCTATTCATGTGTGACCGGGGCATTACACTCCAATCGGACGTGAAAGCACGTGAAATGAACGGCCCATTACGACTTCCAAATATCAAGGCTGATATCATTTTCAACGTGTGAGTATCCGTTATGGATCATGATGGTATGAGATGGGGGATGATGACGGGGACATACATTAATCTAAATGGCATCATGAATATTTGATAGAGTTCCTGCGTAGGGGAATATTTAGAAGCGATTCATTTGGATGAATTGATCTCGCAAGGGAGGTTTGGGGGTTAAAGGGAAAATGGGGCCCTAATTTTAATGCTATTAAAATGAATTCGAAGGATAAAACATTAAAAACATTTCAAACTGTAATAACAAATTTTTATGAACCTGTAGTACGTAGCACTGTCCATCCATATCCATTTAAACAATTAAAGTGCGTATAATTTGCTTGATAAGTATGATAATCATAGCAGTTGTATAAACAATATACAGTATATAAATGTATCTACAATAATACGGACGTGAACAGACGGCACAAACTTAGCAACAGATAAAAATAATTACTGCATTATGTTTACTTACTCGAGTAAATCTGTAATCATCGGTTCCGAATGACAACTCATTATTATCAATGAACCCGTATTACTGCGCCGGCCTGTATAATTCTATGTTTTTTTTTTATTTTTCCCCATTTATACGTGTTTATTACAAAACGTTCAAAAATGCAAAAGATCTATTTGTGAATCAAAATGTCGTACGTACTCTATACATCTTAATAATGGTCGGATATACTTAAATGCAGTTGTAACCAAGTGACCAAGATTAAAGATTACGTGTGCAACATATTCCATAACTTGACTTTATGATGACTCAATAGCCGGTAACTCAAGTTTGTTAGACTTGGGGCAACCAAATGATCAATGTCATTTTCGAAACTTATGCAACAGTTGTCAATAACAAAATGCGATCATGGCAAAGAAGAGAATCATCAATCTTCACTGTCAACAGAATAAGTCAATCTCGATACCATTCTGGACATTGGCGAGCTACACCAATTAATTTCAAAATGATGATCATTTCCAGGCTCTCTTAATTCTTGTAAAATCAATCAGTTTTATATTTTGATTTATTTTTTCTCATAAAATATAAACATTTTCTTCCGAACAAAATGGTAAGGTAAAAGTAAAAACATGTGACTACCAAAACGAACAAGGCAATGTCAATCAGATGGTACTGAATAAACGACAGGTCGTAAGCAGGAGAGCGCATATAATCTCCGCCATGTTTGATCACGTGTTGGATCCAGAAAGCAGCTCGATCTGCCGAAGTCATTGGTCGGTCTCTAAAGATGGCGGACAGACGTTTGACGTTGTTCCTGTATTTAGAATTAGTCAGGACCTCCCTAAGTTGGCTATGTAAATAATCCGTAGTGATGTCACCCTTGTTTATCATCACACCGATGTCTCGTGACACGATTCTAACGGCAACGTCGATATGATCACCAAAGATGGGTATGACGACCATAGGAAAGCCATGGTAGAGTGCCTCAAGGTAGCCATTGTTACCAGCATGAAACAGAAAGGCCTTCGTCTTTGGGTGCCCAAGCAGATCATTCTGTGGTATCCACGGCATCGCTTTCACATTATCAGGTATACTGTACAAAGATGGGTCTTTAATCTGCATAACAACTTTATGCGGGAGCCTACTAAAGGCTTCCAGAATCAACTTCATTTGGTATGGTCTTGAGGTGGTGAATGGAGAGAAATACGACCCCATGGCGAAAATGACGACACCATGTTCCCCAGAGCTCTGCATGAAGTCTTCTAGTTCTTGATCGAGCGGTATGGCTGGACGAGCTGTAGCGCCCCCTACGGCGATCACATTGGGCATCAGGGGAAACGGAAAATCTGTCGCGAAATCACAGTTGGTGAGAAAAAGATCGATATTACGCTTGGAGACTTCTAGCGAGGCGAGATTTGGTTGCAAGTCAAATTTTACAACTGTCTTTTGCAATCCGTTTCTGACAACAAATTCACTTATACAGATCATGGCAGCGGAAGACAGACTATTAATGATTCTCTGGAAGAACGTCATGGATGAAGAATAACTGGTCCAGCTAGCAGGCTGGTAAGCTGGGTTGATTGGAGATCCAGCCATCCAGAACATAGTCGGCACAGGAGCCGTAGCTGAAGAGAGTATCAACCGGACACCAGTAGCATTCCGATGTCTCTCGATGTAAGACTTAATGAGAACACCACAAGGCCATGGAATTTCGAACACTATGGCATCAATACTGGCTAATCTTGACATAAGTGCCTCATCTTCTAGAACAGACTCACATGCATCGACAAAAATCCGTCTTCCACTGGTGTAGAACTGCATCGCCTGTACGAATCCATTGCTTCCACCAATCCCAATCTCCGCAACGATGCGGAAGGCCTCCTTTGCACTGAAGCTTGGGTCATTGTACGAGAAGATTTCGAAATCGAAGAGATCGGACAGTTCCGGGTCTCTTGCTCTGTGGGAGAATTCCTCGCTGATCAGGAAGGTGACGTTATGTCCTTGTTGCACTAGACTTCGTCCGATCGGAACCAACGCTGTAAAGTGGCTTCCCTCGCCCAGTAATCCTGACATGAGAATGTTGGCAGATTCCACGTTCGCTGATCTCAACATCACAATGAACGTAACTACAGAAATGAAATGCATCATGATCACGGTTGTTATGACTTCGAAGGTAAGGCTGGAACAGAGCCAACAAGTGAGAGATTGTGTTAGGTCTTAAGAGATTATCGTCCCATCTTGGTTGTTTGTAATCCTAAAAGGAACTGAGATTCATTTGATTTCCTAATACTTTATTCGAAGGTATATTAATCATCAAATGTGGTACTCTTATCCAACACGTTCTATCTCACTTCATTTCTGGCCTGAACATGGTCTTAGATTAACATAAAGTTTCTTCTCTGAGTCTTCTTTTTTTACTGTTTGGAAGGCAGATCTGTAGAAAACACCAACAATGCAATGACTGATCAATAGTGCCTTTGAATCAAATTTCTTATTTCTGAGAGGTTGTGTAAAATAAAAGCAGCATTTATTTGCTTATGTATCGCAATTTTGATACACTTTACTATTGATACCAGTATCTTTGTAACACTGTCATTGTTACGATCAATCAACATTTCTGAAGTCTCAGGTCAGCTTGTTGACAGAAGGATGAGTTTGTGCTGCGAAAGTTCTAGAGGCGACCTGATTTGTTATGTATTTACATGTATTTCATAATGTTTTATTCGTTCATGGAATTCTACTACACCTACTACTACTACTACTACTACTACTACGACTAATAATAGTGGTAATAATAGTAATAATAATAATAATAACAATAATAATGATAATAATGACAACAATCATAATCATTATCATCATCTTGTGTCGTCACACAACCATGCATTTCCCAATGAATAGAGCAAGCAAGAGCTACGTCAACCTCCATTGCCAGTTAGTATTATCATTATCATTAGTAGAAGTAGTATTTGTAGTAGTAGTAGTAGTAGTAGTAGTAGTAGTAGTAGTATTAGTAGTAGTAGTAGTAGTAGTAGTAGTAGTAGTAGTAGTAGTAGTAGTATTGCTATTATTTTTTTATTATCAAAATACTTATTATTTTTTTATTCGGCAATCTCTGGGAGGTTCGCAACTTTCAGGCACATTATACTTTCGTATTATGCTATAGCATTAGTAATAGTCAGTCCCTCTATGGCAGACAATTTGCCGAAATATCTAGATATTCAGATATCTTTCGTCCAAACAAATGTGAACATAGTTTGTTTGAATTATCTTACTATAATATTGTATGGGGAAATTGTGAAGTAACGATTTTGAATAGATTATATTTACTTCAAAAGCGTGCCATTAGAGGTATGTGCAATGTTCCACCTTTAACCCAAAGTTCTCCTCTTTTTAAAAAATTGAACATTTTAACAATTTTCCAATTAAACAAGCTACAAATTGCAATGTTCATGTTTTCATATACAAAGGGTTTACTACCATCGGTTTTTGACAATATATATACTCAAAACTGCAAAATTCACTCTTACAATACGAGGGCCCAGAAGAACATACACTTACCTCTATTAAAACTACAATTTTCAAGATCGGCAATAATGTTTTCTGGCACAAAATGCTGGAACGACGTCCCTATCTATATACGATCAACTCTTACTTTATCATCATTCAAAAGGAAATACAGACATAATTTAATGCTTGAAGATGCATAAACGCCTAAATACAAAAGCATGTACACACTAAGAAATTAGGGTACAGT
This sequence comes from Temnopleurus reevesii, assembly GCA_036244855.1. Lineage (NCBI taxonomy): Eukaryota > Metazoa > Echinodermata > Echinoidea > Temnopleuroida > Temnopleuridae > Temnopleurus > Temnopleurus reevesii. Next base: position 74,588 of record BQKZ01000813.1, read on the forward strand.
TAGGGTTCAAAATCACGCAAAGTCACTAATTTGAACCCCGGCATCCTCATTATACCCTATGAGGTTCAAAATTGTACGTTGTACCCGAAGGGTACAACGTTGAACCCCTCCGATTTGAAACTAGTGCAGAATGCAGACCCCACTCTCTATACGTGATCGGAAATGAATGCTTATTTTGTTCTTATTTTATCTTTAGGAACTCTATTTCATACGTAATAGATTTAATTTATTACTATGATTTTTTATTCCGTTCATCCTTACAAGATTCGGAAGAAAAAAAAACATTAATACATCGATGTTTTGAATAAAGTTTATAAATAGCAGACTAGAAAAGGAACGCGTCTTAACCAATGGCGAGCGAGCGAGGCGACAGTGGCTGACCAATCAGGTGGCACTATTTCACGAACAAACAGGGTTGGTATTGAGGGTCAATATTGAGGGTCGATGTTGACTGAGGCGACGTGGCGTGCGGTTGAAATCGGTTTGTTCGGGACAGTCTTTTGGGTTCGTTCCTGCCTGTGGGTTCGAAACCAGGTCGCATACCGTCTTTCGGGTGCATGGAGACATTAAGATGGCGACCCTCTTTCTCTCTTCTTCTTCTGGCGTAAAATATTCGGAATTGGATGATACACGCCTGTAAACTACATCCTTTCCTTTCCTTTTTTGCCAAACGCTAAAGATCTCATTTTGTACCCTAATGGTACAATTTTGCATCCCTGGGGTACAAATGTGTTCCAATAGGGTACAAACTTGTACCCTTGGTTTGGGTACAAAAGTTGCACCTCAAATTTAGGGATCGAACTTGTACCCCATAGGGTTTACCCGGTGTTACATGGGATAGTACCCCTAGGGGTGCAGAGTTGTACCCTAATTTCTTAGTGTGTACAGTTATATAGTACATTAAGTTCTCTAGTAGTCTCTCTTTCTTCCATTGTATCCGTTTTATTTTTTCCCTCATCTCCTCTTACTTCTATAATCCTTGGGGGAAAACCCTAGATAAGCCTTTTTTTGGCTTTTGGTTTTTCCCAACCATGTTCACCCTAAACTTTCTTTCTCTTTCTTATATCATGCAAACGCAAAAATAAAAGTGACTCTGATGTTAATATTTGTTATGTATAATACTATGTTTTTAATGTTTTTGTTGTAAATACTTTTATGTTGTTTTTATCTATTTGAATATGGAATAAATTTGAATTAATAATTGAATTGAATTGAATAACTACAAATAAAACTACAAATATATTTCGAATGGTTTGAGAATGACACGAAATAGATGTTTATTTGATTGATTTTTATTACTTCAATTGCATCACTATAGTCAAGACACAATGCAAAGAGACATCTTAAAGAGGAACTAACCGATGGAATAATTGAATGGGGATGATTCATGAAACAACTGAGGAAAATTTGAGTGAAAAAAAATAAAAAAATAAAAAATTTTTTTAATTCGCCAAAATCCCTGCCGCTGAGCTTGTGGATCCGTGCGAACGCCAACATCGTGCCAACATCATGTGCAAACATTATGTCGGAAAACTCCACATTCACGCTGTATACAACATTTCACGTTTATTTTTCTATCCATTTTTAATTCAGAAACGTCAAAAAACCTTGCATTTGAGTGTAGCATTCCTTTACGAATTCTATACATGGTTGTATTCTGAGTAGAATCATTTTGAACCCGTATACTAAATTTTACATCAAACCATGTTTTAAAATGGTATGTACAAAATGAATGTCGAGTTGTCCGAAAGTACGTCACATATTCTGCCAAAGTTGCCTATCGTACGGATGCCCATTAGCGACATTATCGAAATCATTGAGAATTTAAGAATCCATAACTTTTGAACGGATTGTCCGATTTGCTCAGATTTTCAAAGGTTTTTCATCTGATTTTCTTCATTCAATTACAACATGATAACTTCAGGTAGTATATCAATTGAATGATTTTTGTGTTGGGTAGATAAATAATTGAATAATTCTTGCCTTATCCCAACATGAATAAACACTGATTGACAGTTTCTCGGTAAAGCACTGTCAATCAGTGTTTATTCATGTTGGGATAAGGCAAGAATTATTCAATTCAGGTAGTATGTTTCTCTTAAAAGTCACACCCACTTGCATATCGGTATTAGCATAAGTGAAATTAGATATCAGTTCATAGAGGATCCAATAATACTAGCAAGTAATCTACTTCTTTTGAGCGACGTCAGTAATTCTGGTCATGTACAACATGGGAATTCCCTGAGGGCAACAACCGATACAGCAGTATGTATCGTAAAGGTCGACTTACATCTTTGCGCTTTGAACCTGCGTCGGCTGAACGTTTTGACATGCAAAGACGCTCCCTGGACGCAGAAAGTCATACGGTGGACTGGCGTTCGGCGCACTCTCCTTGAGCGCAATCTGAGCGTCAGGCCACCGCTGATCAGTGTGTGCGCTCTTAGAGTGTTTTTAATTTAAAAAAAAAACCGCTGGGCCGGCGCAGGTAAAAATTGCCAATGTGTGAGTCAGATTTTACGAACGTGCAGGTTGAAAAAAAATTCATTTACAAGAAGTTTATGCAGATAATTGGTTTATCACTTGATTTGGTAAAGACCATACTATATGATATTACAAGAAATATTAGGTGTTATTAGATTATGCTCAATACATATTTACCAAATAGCGTTGTATTCGAATGCTAGGTCGAAAACATTTTAGTCGCGCTTTGTTTTCTTCCCTTTTAACAAACTAAAGCAACAACATACAACAAATTTAATTATCTTATAGCCAACGTACAGTATCATTATGAATATGAAGGTTAGCAATGCTATCACGTCTATCAAATAATATTGGATGAATGACAAATCATGGACAGGTGATCGCATGTAGCTTCCGCCATGTTTGATCACATGATCAATCCAGAATGCTGCTCTATCAGGGGCTGTCATTGGCCGATCTCTCATGATGGCTGATAAACGCTTTACATTCACACTGTATTCAGGATTCTGAAGAGCTTGGGCCACCTTTTGATAAATGTAGTCAGCACTCAGCATGTTCTTGTCCATGGTGGTACCAAGCCCCAACGTTTCCACTTTGAGGGCGCTGTCCGGTTGGTCACCCATTAAAGGCATGATGACGAATGGGACACCGTGATAGATTCCTTCCAGGAAGCCATTGTTACCACCATGGTAGACAAAAAGGCGAGTTTTGGGATGACCAAGTACGTCCTGGAGTGGAAGCCATGGCAACACTTTGATGTTTTCTGGAAGGATTGCGGGTGGATCTGCTTGGAGATGGAACAGGACTTTTTGAGGTAAACGACCAAATGCTTCGGTGAATTGTTCAGTAAGTACGGGTATTGAGTTAACAATGATAGAGAAGTTGGAGCCGAGAGAGAAAACAACGACACCGTGATCTCCAGAATTTTGCATGAAGCTCTCTAACTCATCTGGAAGTGGTTCAGCTGGTCTTGCTGTAAGGCCACCAACTGGAATCACGTTGGGTGTCAGGGCATAAGGTGTTTCAATGGCAAACTCTGTGTTCGTGAGATAGAGATCCACATGTTCATGAATCGAGCTCTTCAAACTTTGATCAAGACCGTACTTGTCTATTAGCTCGTGATATGGCCTGATGAAAATGGTATAGGCAACAATGCCGAAAATATTGTGCACAAGAACGTTTCCAATGCGTTGCAGGAAAGACATTGGATGGGTATATCCAGTGAATTGAATAGGTTGACTGGATAAAAGTATGGGTGATCCAGAAAGCTGTTGAATTTCAGGGTTCGAAGCTGTAGCAGAGACTAGTATTCCATTAATGTTTGTATTTCCTTGCTTGGAAAGGAAAGACTTGATGTAGATCCCACAAGTCCATGCAATATCAACCATGATGGCGTCTACATTTTCCAACCGCTTCATTAATGCCTTGTCACTGAAAATCGATTCGCAGACTGTTGGGTTATCCGCTAACCATGAAAACATTGTTGAGAATTGACGAAATGAGCTTTGCTCAAAGGCAAGTTTGCCCAGTTGGTCATTAATCGCGGCGATCTTGTAATCTAGATCTGGAGAGTGAAAATACTCCACCTTGAAATAATCAGTATATTCCGGTTTAGAATATTTACTCCTGTAGACGTCGCTGTTTAGAAGTGTTACATTATGTCCGCGGTTTATGAGACTCTTGCCAATGGGCATCAAAGCCAACATATGGCTACCACCCACAAAAGAACCTATGAATAGCACGTTTGCACTTTCACAAAATATCAAAGTTATTGCAAATACGCAAATAGTAAAATAAAGCATAGACATTATTTTCTTGGCAGCCATTTTCTACGATGCTCCGAGAATAATATGCCTGAAAATTATGCGTCTCAGCGATCGCGTCTGATCATATTTATCATGAACAAAAGTGTTTGCTCTCGCTTGGACTTTGTAAAAAGTTTTGGTTTGAAAAAAAACAAGGTTAACCTTTGCACCCCGCAGACAGAGTGAATACCTCAGAGCGGTGATTGATGTTTGAATTTTATTGGGGTTTTGGTTGGGGCCGTTTATAAATTAGGAAGCTGGACACATGTGGCGATTGTAAGGCCAAAGAAGCTGTCCTCATTGTAAATATGAAACAGGTTGTTTTTGGCCCTGTTGGTGCAATTTGTTAGGGCGCACTTGAATGGTTTTGAAGTCCATTGTTAATGGCAATCGTTCACAACAGACCACGTGATATCAAATTCGCATTGTCATTTATTTGTCTACATGACTGAGTATTTATATGGCACACTTTGAACAAATATATATGGCCCACATAAACCAAGGTCACATCGGCTGCTTGTTTGTTCGAACATGTACGGGAAGCCGTTCGGTAAGCTATTCATATTTCCTGATATTAAGTATATCAGTGCGCGAAACCATTGACAAACGCCTAATATCATGTATTGTTTTCTGTTATAAACGAAGGAGAAATGCTGCTATGGAAATGAATTATTAATTTAGAAAAGCACGTTGTCTTTACTACTCACAAACAAAACATCAAGGTTTAAATTCCGTCTGTTGATACAAAAACAAAACAGGTATGTTGGAATATAAAAAAAATCTGATTTTCACCTCTTATAGATCTTGCAATGATTTTAGAAATCGTGATCTAGCCATTTCTTCATCAAATTTAGCCAAAAGTAGACGCAATACATGAGATCTATGTAGGTCTTGAGATTTAGATGTTAACAATAGCAGCCTGTCAGGTTCTCTCGCCGAAGCCTTGGTGGCGCAATTTCTGTAAGGACTGGGAGGAGATCCATGGATGTTAGGCAAAGACATCCAATGATAAAGAACGACTCACACCTTTGCGATTTTAGACTGCGTCGACCCAGCGTATTTGGAAATTAAAAACACTCCCAGGACGCACAGCGTACGCAGATCAGACGGTGGACTGACGTTTAAGGTTTGCGCTCGAGGAGCGTAGAATCTACACCGAGCGTCATTCCACCGTATGACCTGCGTCTTTCTGCGTACAGGGAGCGTTTTTAATTTCCAAATACACTGGGCCAACGCAGGCTAAAAACGCAAAGGTGTGACTGGGACGTAAACTGCAAAGGTGACATCGAATGTGTAGTCGAAGCTTTCTTTTATACAACGCTTGTGCAGCATATTTCGCAGTACTAAATAATTGATGCTAAAGCACCCCATCATGTTCCTGTCATTCGTCACAATAAGTTAACAAAATTCTGAAGTACAAAATAACAGTCTCAAATACTCTAGAATGTCAACGTATATCTGGAAATAATGGAACTATGGACGGATAAAGAACACGGAACTTGTTACAGAAGCTGTTAAAAAATTATCTATTTTGCTCAAGCAAAAAATGGCTGCCTTGTCTGCCAGTTTACATTAACATTAACAGAGCGATTGGAAATTTTGGAAATTTATTCATTTAAACTTTATCGAAAGAGACGGTCAACATTGTGTTTATCTCACAGTCTGTTCATATACATTACATTATGTTGAACAAATCATACAAAAAACAAAAAGAAATGGTTTGATTACAATTGATTTAACAACATATACATGTGAAATGGTTAATGCATTTAATTGAACAAATATGCAAATGAGGAAGCGGGAGTTTAACCCAAATGGACAAGTCCTATTGTATAAAACAATTGATAACTGAAGAAATGAGATGACGAAATGTGTCAGGGAAAGTCAATGCAGGAATGTGATAATGGGCTGAACTATAACCAAAGATTCAGACGAGGAATGTAATGCGTGAGCATGTCTTAATAGAGAAGGAATGAATAGCGATGTCTGAATTGAATATATTGGAATCAACTCAAATGAAATCAAATCATTTACATTTTTCAGTTTTTTTGAGAATTCAAATATCATTATATAATCATAAATGATAATGGTAATATGCATGACAAAAGAAATGAATAAATAGAGGCCAGCAAAGAAGTGAGGCTTTTTTAGAAGGCTAGCCCCTAATTTAATTAATAATTGTATACATGATAAAGGTATTATACACATGAACATATACAGATTATCTAGGACAGGAGGTGATGAGGAAACTTGAAAATGAAAAGCAATGAAGAACAATGCAAACAGTAAAACTAAATAATGTCTAAATCATATCCTTACATTATTAAGACAATAGGTATAATTTAATATTTTACTGTCATTGTCATTATCACCATTATTATTATCACAAGCATTTATCATGAAAATTTGAAATCAAGCTTTTTTTATTCATATTCTCTCCTTAAAACGTCATTAACGAACGATACTAGCAATTTTTTGACATTGCATAATGACTTTTTACGTTGAAAATATATGATATTAGTCATCAGAATGCAAACAGATTGTCAATCAAATTTAGTCGCGCTTTGTTTTCTTCCCTTTTAACAAATTAAAGCAACAACATACAAAACATTTAGTAATCTTGTAGCCAATGTACAACATAAATAAAAATATGAAGGTTAGTAATGCTATCACATCTATCAAATAATACTGGATGAATGATAAATCATGGGCAGGGGATTGCATGTAGCTTCCACCATGTTTGATCACGTGATCAATCCAGAATGCAGCTCTATCAGGGGCTGTCAATGGTCGATCTCTCATGATGGCGGATAAACGCTTTACATTTGCGCTGTGCTCAGGATTCTGAAGAGCTTCGGCCACCTTTTGGTAGATGTAGTCTGCACCTAGCATGTTCTTGTCAATAGTAGTACCAAGTTTGAAAGTTTCAACTTTGAGGGCGCTGTCAGGTTGGTCACCAATTAAAGGCATGATGACGAATGGAACACCGTGATAAATTCCATCCAGGAAACCATTGTTACCACCATGGTAAACAAAAAGACGTGTTTTGGGATGACCAAGTACGTCCTGGAGAGGAAGCCATGGCAACACTTTGATGTTATCTGGAAGGTTTTCGGGTGGATCTGCATGAAGATGGAAAAAGACTTTATGAGGTAAACGACCAAATGCTTCGGTGAAATGTTAAGTAAGTCCGGGTACTGAGTTAACAATGACAGAAAAGTATGATCCTAGAGAGAAAACAACGAAACCATGTTCTCCAGAACTTTGCATGAAGCTCTCTAACTCATCTGAAAGTGGTTCAGCTGGTCTTGCCGTAAGACCACCAACTGGAATCACGTTGGGCATCAATGCATAAGGTGTCTCAATGGCAAACTCTGTGTTCGTAAGGTAAAGATCGACATGTCCATGGATTGAGCTTTTCATGCTTGGATCAAGATCGTACTTATCAACTATCTCGTGATATGGCCTGATAAATATGGTATAGGCGACAATGGTAAATATATTGTACACAAGCACGTTGCTGATGCGTTGGAAGAAGGACATTGGATGGGTATATCCAGTGAATTGAATAGGTTGACTGGATAAAAGTATTGGTGATCCAGACAGTTGTTGAACTTGAGGGTTCGAAGCTGAAGGGGACACGACTATTCCACAAATATTTTTGTTTCCTTTGTTTGAAAGAAAAGATTTGATGTAGATTCCACAAGGCCAGGTAATATCCACCAGTATTGCATCGACATGATCCATACGCCTCATTAGTTCCTTGTCACTGAAAATGGCTTCACAAGCCTTCGGACAAGTCTCAATGAACCATGAGGACACCTTCAGTACTTGGCTCAGTATACCTCCTTCAAGTGCGAGTTTGCCCATATCCTGCTTGCTCCCGTTTTCCAAATCTGGAATGTGATAGTACTCAAGCTTATAGCGATCCATATACTCCGGTTTGGAATACTTCTCCTTGAAGACATCGCTGTTGAGAAACGTAACATTATCCCCGCGGTTGACAAGACTTTGGGCTATCGGCATCAAAGACAGCATATGACTACCTCCCGCATGGGAACCAATAATCAGTACATTTGCACTGCGAGAAGACACGAAACATAGCGCAAGTACGCAGACGATGTAAAGGATACAGTACCTATTTTTGAAATCCATTTTTAGACGTGTAGAAAATCAGAAAATTATACCATGCATACAAGAAACATTTCACATGTCTTATCCCTGCGCTATGTAAATCGAGACTGAAATGAAAATAAGGGAGTAACTATACATTTCCTCCAAACGTTTAACGGGTTCAAGAGTAATATCCGTTATGTTATGGGAACAAATACAAATCATGTGATTATAATAGGACCAAGTGTACACCGTCAGGCGGTTCATGAAATTCAATGTTTGCTCTTACATGAACTTAGAATATGGCTGATCAAAAGTATATGCCATAATGGACTCCCGCTCTTTCAAAAGACAAAATGTACCTCATTTGGATACGTCAACACACTAGGTGTCCTGGGACATGTACCATAAAAGATGCAATAAAACTTAAGATAAATATTAATCGTAAGTCTAAGGGAAAAGATGTACCATAGAGATACGATCACATTGTATCTCCTTTATGTTACAGGCCTCTGGTCTGGCTGATACAGATCACGTGACCATTCTTTTTCTTCAAATTTTGAGAAAATTCACGAATGAGTGGCATACGACGTAACTGTTTAAGTAAGTCTGATGGCCATGTGACCGAAGTCAGTCGATCAGTTGCAATATTCTTGCACCGCCAACCCATTCTACAGTTTGAACAAATTTAATCGTTTGATGACTCAACAACTTTTGTTCAAAGTTCACATTTTGCCCAATAAGTAGTTCATTCTACAGCAATGTTGCAATCTAGATCATTGCATTCTACTCTATAATTTAGAATATTCAGGCGCAGAAGCAGGATCGCACTCGAATGCGAGTGGAAAACTTTTTCCGTATAGGGGGGGGGGGGTCCTCCCAACATTTTCTAATCTTTTTTGTCTATTTGTCATGTTTACGGGGGCGCACCACCCCTGGCTTTCATGCATGTATTTTTTTGCTTATGAACTGTTAAGAACTGGGTGGTTAATAGGGACTTTCGACAAATGGTCATTTACAACACATTTAGTTTTACTTATTTTATTCACTTACTCAAAATCCTGTATACAAGTCGATCTTAATAATATGAGAACAAAATGGGGTTGATAGTAGCACCCTGGTTTAGCTGTGGATGGAAAGAATAATCATTTTAACTGATAATTCACGACATAAATGTTTCACGAAAGCGGCAATCATTTTTATACTAAAAATACATTTGTAATAAGATGTGTATACCTACGAAGCTAACTTATTATCTTTCTAAAATCGCATCTGCATAGTTCAAGAACTGTGGAAGAAACTATAAGTGCGGAGAAACATTTTCCTTATGACATGAGGAAAAAAATGAACTACGCCATCCCCCTTCTGAAACCACCGAAAATATATCTCAGTGACGCAACCCAAGAACGAGCTCGAGCTATAGATCAAAGTCCGAGTCTTGATCAACAAAGTTCCTAACCTATCCCGCTATAAACTTTAAATTTTGCAAAAGTAGCGAGACGGGCTATAGACATCGTGTGTTTCGATGACGTACCACCGTAAGATATTATGATGAGTAGGGACCTTATCGATCGATCTACTTAAAAAAGAATCGGTAATTCAAAGTTCGAATCATCTGCAAACATTGTATTTGTAAAACGGCTTTCACCAACATGTCTGGGCCATGTGCGGAATATTAACAGTCGTTTTAACAAATCTCGGACAGAGCAGTTCGGAGAAACTTGACAAAACGACTGGTTTTAGGACTTACGTCCGAGTTTATTCATGACTTAAAACATATCATGTTAATACTACCAGGTACAGGTTCTTTGTAAGAGAATTATCTCCTTCATTGTTTTCTTTCTACCATAAATCTGAAACATCGAATACAATGGATTCCAACAACAGAATTTCAATGTTTTGCATCATTTCTATATTTTTGATGACGATAACATCTTGCGAATGTGCAACTGTACTGATCATAGGATTCTATGCAGGTGGGAGTCACATGATGGTCATGACACCGATTGCACAAAGACTTGTCAACCTAGGACATAACGTAACATTTCTCAACACCGATGTGTACGCTGACAGGTATTCTAAACCGGAGTACACAGATCATTTCAAGATGGAGTTTTATCATTGCCCAAACCTAGATCAGGATATCGCTACGATGAACGACCATATGGGCAAGCTTGCCCTGGAACAAAGTATGTCCAGTCAGATGTCGACATTGCTCGGCTGGTTTGCAGATATTAGCCCGAGGGCCTGTGATTCTATTCTCAATGACACAGAACTCATGAAGCGATTGGACAACGTGGATGCCGTCCTGGTTGACATTTCTTGGCCTTGCGGGATTTATGTCAAGTCATTCCTTTCTAAGAAAAGGGGCACTAATATTCGCGGAATAGTAGTCTCTCCTACAGCTTCGAACCCTCAAGTTCAACACTTCGCTGGATCACCGATTATACTTTCCACACAACCTTTGCAAATCTCTGGATTTACGCATCCGATGAACTTGTTGCAACGCGTCATCAACGTGTTGAGTTACACTGTTGCTATGGCTCTGACGGACGCCTTCTTTAAAAGACCATTCAATGTTATTATAGACAAGTATGGACTGGACCCGAGCATGAAATTATCTATCCATGAACATGTCGATCTGTACCTTACGAACACAGAGTTTGCCATTGAGACACCTTATGCCTTGATGCCCAACGTGATCTCAGTTGGTGGTCTTACGGCAAGACCAGCTGAACCACTCCCAGATGAGTTAGATAGCTTCATGCAAAGTTCTGGACAGCAAGGTGTCGTTGTTTTCTCTCTTGGGTCCAACTTCTCCATCATTGCTAACTCAGTACCTGGACTAACGGAACAATTCACCAAAGCATTCGGTCGGTTACCTCACAAAGTCCTCTTTCATCTCCAAGCAGATCCACCTGAAAACCTTCCAGAAAACATCAAAGTGTTGCCATGGCTTCCTCTCCAGGACGTACTTGGTCATCCCAAAACACGTCTTTTTGTCTACCATGGTGGCAACAATGGTTTCTTGGAGGGAATCTATCACGGTGTTCCATTTGTAATCATGCCTTTAGTTGGTGACCAACTAGACAGCGCCCTCAAAGTTGAAACGTTAGGACTTGGTACAACCATTGACAAAAATTTATTGAGCACAGATTACATCTACCAAAAGGTGACTGAAGCTCTCCAGAATCCTGAATACAGTGTGAATGTAAAGCGTTTATCAGCCATCATGAGAGATCGGCCAATGACAGCCCCCGATCGTGCAGCATTCTGGATTGATCACGTGATCAAACATGGTGGAAGCTACATGCAATCCCCTGCCCATGATTTATCATTCATCCAGTATTATTCGATAGATGTGATAGCATTACTAGCCTTCATATTCGTAACGATGTTGTACATTGGCTACAAGATTACTAAATGGTTTGTACGTAGTTGCTTTAATCCGTTTAAAACGAAGAAAGGGAAGCATGACTAAATTTGTTGACGTTCCGTTTCCATACTTATTTCATTATAGTTTTGAAATTGAAATTGAAATTGAAATTTATTTAGCACTTCAATAAAAAGAAACATACACATTTTCAAATCACAACAATGAAAGTTACAACGTAATTTAGTAAGATATTATTGTATTATTTCATATATAGGTGTGATAGCGTTGGTAACGTTGCTAACTTTTGACGTTGCTAGCTTTTATATTTGTAATCAAAACATGCTCGTCATCAAATACAAGTTGGCTTGATGCTGTGTATCCAGTTGGCTAAATCGTATGGCAGGAAAAAATGAAACAGGAATAATTGTAATATGGAACGAAATCCTTGTACGTTTAACAGAAAATAATGAGCGTTGTAAAATTCTAGACAGTAAAGGGGAAATTGAAAAGGCGATTGACGGGGGGGGGGGGTAATATGGTGGCAGTCTTTTCGACCCCCGTGGGCCACTTAAACATATTTCTGAATTACAAGTTGACGAATTGGGGAAAAAAATCAGAAGCTTATCACGGGCAGCGCGAAGGCGACTTGTACGAACTTTTCCTTCTCCTACCTGGAGAAGGCACCTTGGCGAGTTGAAGAGGTCACCTTTGCGCTGCACGTGTACGCTTCCGTATTTTTCCAATTTGTCAACTTTCGTTCCACCTCAGTTCGCTTGGGTGTGAGGGGGCTTTTATCTGAGCGTACACAAATTTTGTAAAAACGTTCAACATACGCTGAATTTTCGAACATGCCAAACGTGGTGGTTTTTTTTTTGTTTTTTTATTTGTGGTTTTTTATGTGTTTTTTTTTTTTGGGGGGGGTTGCATATTTGAGAAATTTGAACGTCTGAAAACATATGAATTGCGTTTTGACAACATACGTCTAGCGTACCGGTATAACCTTCCATATAATCAATTCATCAGCCTTCGTTCTCATTCGTCAATTCGCATAGTTGTGTGGGTACTTTAATAGGCAAACGTTGGATTCTCAGGCTCGCCTAACTAGAAATAGAGTAAAAGTTAGATTGCCTTGTCTTCTAGTTGCTGTGAAGTCTCATTTGACTGCAATTTTAATGTCTTTTATCAAGATACCTTTTTCAACTTTTCAATTTGATTACATTGCGAATTACAATTTCTCTATTTCATTTGGTGTTTTGCCTGGTAAGGATGATTGCTATTCGTAGTTGATTTGTATCTTTCTCCCTCTCCCTCTCTCCCTTTCCCTCTCTTTCTCTCCCCCCCCCCCC
>BQKZ01000813.1:87723-113297 GCA_036244855.1 Temnopleurus reevesii
CTCTCTCTCTCTCTCTCTCCCTCTCTCGCCCTCTCTCTCTCTCTCTCTCTCTCTCTCTCTCTCTCTCTCTCTCTTTGTAACACTTTCCTGATCATTTCCCCTCTTTCGCTCGACCCCATCCCATTTTCCATTTCTCTATCATGCTTTTGTTATTTTTCAATACGTAATTTCATCTTTAAAAAAAGACTAATACAATAAACTATATCATATATATATACTTGTATATATAATTACACTTTTATTCAAATAGTTAAAATATATATAATATTGACTCTTCAGATATACATTTCAATTATTTATAAGTTTAGATCTTTGTAAAACAATAACTCATCAATAAATGTGCATGATATATGAATTTCTGTCCAGTTTAATTTACAAGCGAGGTCAAGGAAAGAGTGCGTATATATGTGTGTGTGTGTGTGTGTGTGTGTGTGTGTGTGTGTGTGTGTGTGTATGTGTATTTGTTTGTGTGGGTGAGTTGTTGTCTACGATATATTGTTCGTGCTTCCGTGACATGACGGTAGCCAAAGGGTAATGTTACACAAAACAATTTACAATTCACTAACATTTTTATATACAATTAACACAGATTCCAATGGGGTGGCCTGCAAACTATTTCTACGCTGGGATTGCTCTGTCTTCAAGACCCTTTTGCTACCGTCACATCGGACGATATGGTTTTGATTTGCTTGCAAGAAAAGAAAAATCTAAATCTCTGAAGGCGTGGATATTCTATTAAGTGCAAAATTACGAATGACTTCTACATGGCTGTAAAGATCAAGTGATTCATACACGCACAGTATTTATTTATTGGGTTTTCCGTATACATCTTAATTCTGTTTCCTTAATTTCTTTCAAAACATGTTGATTATCATTTTTTAGATGAAACATGGCTTTCAACTAAAGCTTGTGATAGTTGATATTACTATAATGACCTTTCTAACTTTTTTAATTTACATGGCCTTATTTTCTTAAGCACTTCTTGTTTTAACAGCAAAAGGCCATACATGAACAATATTTACCAATGTGAACTCAGAAATTAATGTAAAACAATGAAATGAAAAGTTATTTTAAACAAGTCCATGTCATTTTTAATTATGAAATCAATTTTTCTTTTGGACTAATAAGGAATTGCATCTCAAAAAGAAATCATCAGTTAGAGTTAAACACATGAAATGAAACAAAGAGATAAGGTGTAATTTCATGAAGGTAAAATTTGCATTTTTTCATGATCAATATACTAGTATTCAAATATTGATAAAATGCAGAAAACTTGCATCAAAAGAAAGCATTGACATTTTGAAAAAGAAGTATACTGTACACAAAAATAAAAACTTAGCCCAAATAAGGGGTAGAAGATAATGAAGTAAAATCCAACAATGGAGAAAGAGAAGGATGATTCACTATTCTTATTTAAACGATGCTTTTAAGTACAGATGAGTACACATATGGTTACCTTGTTTCAATTCAAATACATGCAAAATATTCTAGGGAAAATTACATATTTTGGGGTATTTTGTATGTGGATATGTAATATTCATTTCAAAATATCTGGATCACATTGATGAATAGAAGACAAAAAAATCCAGTACATAAATTTAAAAATATAGAGATAAAACATGCCAGTTATTTAACACTCTAAAAATAACAGCTAAAATGATTGATAGAAAGTATCTTTATATCCCACTTACCTCTAATAGAAATGAAATAATGGAAAGAGAAAAGAATATGATTAAACTTTTTTTTTAATTTCTAAAAAAATTTGACTTTCATAAAAACAAAATTAAAAACAAATTCCCATGTAATGGATCCCCCAAATACAAAAGATCTATGCAGAATTGATTGTCCAATAAATAAGCAGCTTCTGTTTAAGACAAAAATTATTTGCCAAAACTGAGTGAGCAGACATTACAGTAAAATTTCTGTTTTAAAAAGTTAAGAGAATTCTTTTCTCAAATGTAAAACAAACAGAAAAAAATAGAAACTTTGTAAAAATAGAGGATGTTTAAACAAATTAGGCTTTAGTTTATTCTTTGGGGAAGCTGGTGGGTAGTCACATGACTGTTTGCTTGCTTCTTTTTAGTTGATCATATATTTCGGTACAGTAACTTCATCTATAATAGAAAGTAACTGTTCATCAAAAGTTTTACCTCAACTTGTTAGTAGTACAAGTATATAAATACACAATACAACAGTTTGGGAGGCCGAGGGATAATAAAAGTTGTGACTTAATAGCAGAACCCCATCATAACTATTACATCACTCAGTCTGAAGGTAGTGGCTACTACGAAAAAAGATTGAAATGGTTATCAAAAGTAGAACATACAGGAAAAATATATAATGAAATTAAGAGGTCATGCTAGTCAAAGTTGAATATTCAGATCAACATGAAACCTCATCTTACAAATTTTCTGGCTTGTTTAAATAACCAATTATTGGGTTAACCTGTGATAAATCTCGCATTGAAAAAAATACCCTCTGAGATTGCGAATGGGTCTTTCGTGACTGCTCTCTGGTAATATTAATGAATGCTCTCTGAATGCTCTATGGTAATAATTAACCAGTCTAAAGTACACTTGAATCACTGAAACTTTGGAACTTATGACAACTAAATATAAGCGAATCACTGTTCGTCCATCTAGTGTACATGAGGGTGGCCCATATTTTTTTTATAATTATAAGTGCCAATAAAACGGTCTCTTTGACCTTTGTCATTTTATCTCCTGACACCCAAAACTGGATCTGATCATTGCAACTCCCAAATAGACAAATCAACTAAATTGTAAGAATGAAAACTGGATAGTAAGACAAATATACAGACAATCTGAAACACAAAATGAATTTGATATTTGGTGGAATACATGCATTAATAAAGTGAAAGTAGAAGAATGATTAGTAAACAAAGAAACACAATCTGGAGGATGAAAATATATATTTCAGGCAAATATGCTGACAGAGATATTTGTCATACTGTAAAAGCTGAAATTTTTGCTGGGGTCGTATTTTCGCAAAATTTGCGACCATGAATTCGCAAGAATTTTAAATCATTAGAATGCTCATTGACTTGTGTACAATAATCTTTCAAAATCTGAAAATAACAACTCGCTAATGCATGAAAAGTTTTGAAATTCAGTTAAATTTGCTCAAATATATATACTCTATAAAATATCAGCTTTTACATTATTAGGATGGTCCATGGACAAAGTCTACTAGGAATAACAGAGCTAAGCAGTCAAAGGGTTAAGTGAATTCATCATCAGAATCATAGGTATCTATTGTTTCAACCTGTGATCTGAGTTTACTGATGGCATTGAACAGTTCTGAATTCTCCCACTGTGTCTGTTTAGGAGCGTTGCCATGGTTACCGTTGCCTTCGTCTTGGACCCGCCTTAGCTTGACCCCCCTGCGAATCAGTTGTAGAGTGTCCATCATTGGGTCTGGTGAGGAGATAAAAAAGAACAAACTTGTAAATATGAGCCATAATTAGATTGGTCAATTCAATGATTTTTGTTTTGGGTCGATGATAATTGAAATGATTCTTATCCCAACATTGATAAACATTGATTGACAGAGCACTTCCGAGATGCTGTATCTGTTGTTGCTGCTATTACACAAATTGAGACCACCAAAGCCATCAGCCCTCAAGAGTCTAGTGGTTAACACATGTCTAGTCATCAGGAGATCATGGGTTCAATCAATACCTGAGTATGCTTGCAAAATTTCTTCACATCTTCATGTCAATCACTATTCATCTATGTTGAAATAAGACGAGAACTATTTCAAATTTGATTGGTCGTTTTTTCAACAAAACTGAGTATGAAAATTTTGACATACAAAATGGTGTCCATTCAAGTGGTTGTAACATGTTATCATTTCTCCTTGGTGAGGCTCTAAAAATATGTGATAGTAGATATAGAAATATAGATAAAGAGAAATATAGATATAAATATATGAATAAAAAACTAAAGCTACCCTGTTCAAATCAGCCAGTGCAAGGGAGAGTAGCCATAGTTGATTGCTTCTCCTCTGCAACAGCCAAGTGTCATGGCATGCACCTTTTTTCAAATCATTATTATATTGATGATAATTTGTACTTTGTTTCATGTTCTGCATTATTTCATTGTTTTATATTTCTGTTGGAAATAAAAAATAAATTGAATTAATGTCTCAAATGCATAAGAATAAAAATTCAATAAAAGGTATTGAATCATTAAAATCTGATTGATATTAAAAGATTCAGGAAGGAAGAAAGAAAATACCTTTGCTAGATTTCTGTGCATCGTCTCCACCATTATCTGTTCTCTTCTGTAGTCTCTGCCTGGCACCCAGGATGCTGCTCAGATCTAATGCAGGTGGAGCAGCTGCCTCATCATCCTTCTTCTTCTTCTTCCCATCCACAGCTAACCTCCCTCTACTACCACCTGTCTTAGAGGCAGCCATGCCCTGCTGGGATGCTGGTGGTGGGGGCGGTGGAGGGGCAGGTACGGCTGGTGGAGGGGGTGGTGGTGGAGGTGCAGGGGGTGCATTGACTGGAGGCCCAGCAGGGGGAGGGCATGGAGGGGGAGCTGGAGGGGGGCTTTTCTGCGGCTCTGGCGACTTGGAAGAGGGGTTCTTGTTCCGGGATGTGGTTGACTTCACTCGAGACCCTACTTTGGATTTGGATGCTTGAGAGTCTTTGACTGAAGATTTACTTCTTGATATTGCTTTGTCCTCCTTTGGATTTTTGAATTGGTGAGGTTTGATCATCTTAGGACTTGGGTATTTCTGTGAAAGAAAAACATTTGAGAATATCAAGAATTATAGAATATCTTTTCCATATCATATTTGCTTTTACTCTGCATCTCTGAACCCAATGCTATCAGTAACTTAAAATGAAATCAAATACCTACTATCATAAAATTAATCCTCTGCAGTCTTATGAATCAATTTTGCAAGTGAAGTATAAATGAATTGGACAATTCTAATAAATTATTTACTCTGTCATATCATTACAATAAATAATAATTGACTTTAAGCTTTATGCGGAGCATAAAATAAATAAATGTAAATGCCAAGACAACAATCATCATAATCATTCATTGAAAATCAGATAAAAAAGGGTTGATAGAAAAGTTATATTTATTATGATACACTCGCTATATTGTATATTCAATACACAGCACTAAAAAACATGAAAAACAAAAAAGTAACCTTGACAAAATAGATTATCGTCCAATCTGATGAACAGATGGAACAGATTGCCAAAATTCCTATGTTATCTTGTGGAACAGTAAATAATTTTATGAGTGCCATTCAACCAATTTAATATGAATATCATAATGTAAAATTGACTAGACTGTATTGGACCATATCAGTATTTCTCATTACATCATTATAACCATCAGCAATTGAAGTTTGTGTACGAACTCCTATTGCTACCTGTCTTACATTTTTATGGATGATATGAAATAATTCTGAACATGTTCATAGTTTTCTGGGTAGGATTGTTTTCCTCAGAATATTGGGAACATGCACACATACTAAATGCATCATTCATAACCTCACGAGAATGATTAATATGGTTACAAAACAAGCAGTTTTGGGGGAGTTCAATGAGAAATAGGGGAAGCAGTTTTCAGGGGAGGGGGTTCAATTGCTAAAAATAACATTGGGTCATGTACCAATTGTAGCTCAGATCTTTACGGTGCAATGAAATATATTCAAGCTTGCATGCAGGCCTAAAGTGAAATTCTTTTGAAATCTTACCATATTATAATTCTTCAGTCTTTCCAGAGTCTTCTGTCTTTCCACATTGAAGAAATCTTTTTTCTTCTGTTNAGGTGCAGGGGGTGCGTTGACTGGAGGCCCAGCTGGGGGAGGGCAAGGAGGGGGCGCTGGAGGGGGACTTTTCTGCAGCTCTGGTGACTTGGAGGAGGGCTTCTTGTTCCTGGTCAGTGTTGACTTCACTCGAGACCCTACTTTGGATTTGGATGCTTGGGAGTCCTTGACTGAAGATTTACTTCTTGATTTTGCTTTGTCCTCCTTTGGATTTTTGAATTGGTGAGGTTTGATCATCTTAGGACTTGGGTATTTCTGTGAAAAAAAAACATTTAAGAATATCAAGAATAATGGAATGCCTTGTCCACATAAATTCAATTTGCTTGTACTCAGCATCACTGAACACAATACTATCAGTGACATGAAATGAAATCAAATACATACTATTATAACAACTTTAACCCTATTGAGGTCTTAAATTTCAATTTTGCAATGGTATTCATACCAATAAATTGAGCATTTGTAATAAATTAATTACTCTGTCATATTACTACAATAAAGGTTAACAATTGATTTTAGTTTTCTTAAGGAGCATAAAAGGAATAGAGGTAAATGTCAAGACAACAATCGTCACAATCATTCATTGCAAATCAGATAAAAATAGGGTTGACAGACAAGTTATATTAATTAGAATGCACTTGCTTAATTATATATTCAATACAGAGCACCCGAAAACATGAAAAACAAAGGTACCCACTACACAATCAATTATCCTACAATCTAATCAACAGATGAGAGAGATTGCTAAATTTATCTGTTACGTCGTGGAACAGTAAATGGTATCATGAGTTCCATTCAAGCAATTCTTATACATGCTTTGCATTTGTATTTCTCACTATAGCATTAAACCATTAGCAACTGGATGTACAAAAGTTCTATTACTCAGCACAACTCAGTGCAGCTTTATTGCTGCCTGTTCATTGACTTTACTACATTCATTGACTTTACTACATTTCATCATGCTGTTCGTGCTCTGATCATTTCTAGGTTAGATTACTGCAATAGCCTCTACACCGTTTTACGTGCCAAAGATAGGCAGAAATTGCAGTCTGTTCAAAATCGAGCTGCCAGACTGGTTTTTAGCCAAGGAGCTCGATCCCACACTACATCCTTACTCTCTGAACTCCACTGGCTGCCTGTACATCAACGCATATTGTTTAAAGCATGCTCATATATCTTCAAAGTACTGAAAGATATGTCATCACAATACCTCTCTAATACTATTGAACGATATACACCCTCTCGATACCTCCGCTCTTCATCAGACACGCTTAAACTTGTCATACCAAAGTGTAGACTCAAAACAGCTGAAAAGCGCTTTTCAGTAGCTGCTCCAAAACTTTGGAACAGTATTCCTCTTGCAATACGGATAATTTCAATTTCCGGTACGTTTAAAAAACATCTTAAGACTTACCTTTTCCCACAGTAATAAAACTGTTTTCATCTTTTGTTCTCTTAAATTGTAAAGCGCTATGATACTCTCTGTTTTTAGCGCTATATAAATAATCAATATTATTATTATTATTACCTTTCTATGGATGATATGAAAAAATTCTGAACATATTCAAAGTTTTCTGGGTATGATTGTTTTCTTAAGAACATGACGATTGCTTCATTTATAATCACACATGAACGGCTACTACGTTACCAAAACAGCAGTTTCCGGCAGGTTCAGTGAGAAATAGGAGAGGCAGTTTTGAGGGGAGGGGGTTTAATTGCTAAAGAGTAAACTGTGAGCTAGGTGCCCCAAAAATATTCAAGTCATATTTTTAGATATGTATCTTTATCTTTCTAAAAATACAACTGAAATAACATTTGGTCATGTACAAATTGTAGCTCAGATTTTTAGGGTGCAATGAAATATAGTATACAAGCTTGTATTCCTGAAGTGAAATTCTTTTGAAATCTTACCATATTATAATTCTTCAGTCTTTCCAGAGTCTTCTGTCTTTCCACATTGAAGAAATCTTTTTTCTTCTGTTCATTTGCTGCATGTTGATCACGTTTCTGAAACAAAAAACACATCGGAATATTAACACCATTCTGGTTATGACGTCACTAACACATAAGACAGTCCCAAGCATTGCCACTGTACACCTTGTGATCCAACCCCACAACTGTGAACAGTGTTTCGATTGTAAGTTTTACGCAGTCTCTTTTTAGCTGAGCAAAAGTAAAATACCTTGAGATTTACAATGTGACGCTTGAAACACCTGCATTTTATCATTATCATTATCATGAGACGTCACAATAAATGTACTTGTATTAGAATTGGATGTATGATTACGACTCAGATTGCAAGGATTCAACATTTTAAATCCCGATGACTGGCCTTGCGATTTGCTTCCAACTGTGTGCAACTGATAATCTCACCAGGGTTGTGATGTCACAACCCAGCTCACTCAGTGGCAAGCTATTCATAAAGTCGTGACATGTAGTAGGTAGCAGTAGGTTTAAAGCATTGAATACATATCTTTAAAGTTGTATTTACTACTATTAGGCATTTTGGAGAGCACATTTCTGATTTGCATATATAAGATGAACATGAGTTTTACAATAATCAGTAAATCGACAACACAAACATTCGTAAATCTACATTTTACTTTCAAATTATAACATAAACTCGTTTCCAAATACCATTGCATTAGGATTTCTGACTTACTTTGCATAGGTCCATCTTCATCATTCTAAAACATAGAATATAATAATGATTGGAATCCTAATTCTTGTTTAACAACTGTGTAGCTGGAAAAAAAAACCAACCTTAAAAGAATTTCTTTGCTGAAAGGGTTGTATTATTCAACATATACACTTACCATCTGAATCTTATGGTGTTTGTTGAACTCTTCTTCTTCCTTCCTGCTACTAACACTCTTTTCTTGCTTCTGATTTCTACAAAGTTGCTGCAAAAACAAATCAAGGCATCAAGAAACAGTGATGAGTAATATTACAAAATACATTTTAACACTTGATTTGGCACAAACCCAACTCATTTGTTAGGAAAGAGGAATTTCCATGTGTAAAGAAAAGTTAAAGAAACACAAGGAAGCAACCTAGAAAAGCAACTCATTGATATGACCTCTGTCATAATGTATCATTCTATTCATATAACTCTCTATTATTAATCAGAGAAAATCTTGCAGTAACCCTTTGTCTTATTCTATGGAAAATGGAGAAAATAGGATAATACACTAAATTAAAGTTCCTCCTTGAGTTCATGAAAAAAACCTACCATTCCTGAATGGCATCAACATGCAAACACATGTAGCAAGACTTTGCAAGCATTTAAAAATAATTCTCAGTATCATCATACTGTAGTGTGAATTAATCAAATACTTACTTTGTTATTTCTGAGTTGGGCTTTTCTTTTGTTGATACGTGCAAGCCTCGATTTTAAGACCTTTGACCTCGAATGTTTCTCCTCCAGCGTCCGACTTTCATCTTCTCTGATTGGTCCCTCCTCCTCAGCGTCCATGTCAGAATCAGGCAAGTCTTCTACATTCTCCACCGCATCGTAGAACATCACATTGTCTTCTGCTTCTGTTCTCAAAAGAATTGGAGAAATATGCAAAAAAAAAAACATATTTGCTTTCAGTTTTATAATCAGAGTGATCATAGATATCCTATCCTTTTTAATAGAACGATATCATTAACCAGGAATTCATCAAATTATGATGAAAATCACAACTATGGGTCATCATTATATCAATAGACTACAATTTACGATTTCATTCATCATTATTTTTGCTCATGAATTATGCCATAAATAGAATTAGACACGAGTTAAAGACTGTGTCTGCCACAGACAAATCAGACGATGATGATGATGGTGATGATGATTATACTGGTGATGGTGATGATGATGATAATGATGGAAAAAGTAATGATGGGAATGATGATGACGATGATGATGATGATGATGATGATGATGATGATGATGATGATGGCAAAAGTAACGATGGGAATGATGATGATGATGATGATGATGATGATGATGGTAAAATTAACGATGGGAATGATGATGATGATGATGATAATGATGGCGAAAGTAATGATGGGAATGATGATGATGATTATGATGATGATGGCAAAAGTAACGATGGGAATGATGATGATGATGGTAAAAGTAACGATGGGAATGATGATGATGATGATGATGATAATGATGGCGAAAGTAATGATGGGAATGATGATGATGATGATGATGATGATGATGATGGCGAAAGTAATGATGGGAATGATTATGATGATGATGGCAAAAGTAACGATGGGAATGATGATGATGATGATGATGATGATGATGATGGTAAAAGTAACGATGGGAATGATGATGATGATGATGATAATGATGGCGAAAGTAATGATGGGAATGATGATGATGATGATGATGATGATGATGATGATGATGATGGCATAAGTAACGATGGGAATGATGATGATGATAATGATGGCAAAAGTAATGACGGGGATGATGATGATGGTATTGGGATTTTCTTGAGAAACTCTAATATTTCCATGTCTTAAAATCTAACCTTGAATTTCTGCCTGTAGTTGTTTAAGTTGTTTACTACACTGTGTCTCTTGGTCTTGAAGAATACTGAGCTGTGTGTCAAAGAGTTTCATCTGTAAGTCAAACGCTCTGTCTTGCAATCTCTGAACCTCCTGCTGGAATCCTGCAACTTCATCTAGACAAGCCAACTAGAGTTGATGGAACAGATAAGAAATGATTTCATAAATTCTTGCCTTTATCTCAGCATGGACAAATAATTTGTTCAATTATCATCTATCCAAAACAAAAATCATTCAATTGATAGATAAGAAATAACAATTTTGATACCAGTTTATCTATCTTCATGCTGGGTCGGTAAAAAATGAAGCTTTATATCTTAATGTTCATTTGGCATGATTTAGGAGAATCAAGAAATTTGACAGAGAGCAGCTATCAATAATCAAATGATTGAACCAATTTGACTTATTTAAAACATGGTCCAAAACATATTGAACATTGACAAAACAGTAATTACCAAGGGTCTGAAAAGAAAGATACAAGAATCTCACTGCAAATGAGCACGTGTATAAAAGCTAAAGGACTGCAAACAATTACTATCTTTATGACAGGTGAGGAAAATATTGATTGTATTTTTATTGTAGAGAGAGACAGTAAAACATATCCAGCTCACTGAATCAGAAAGTGTCAAGTAATATAAATTGAGTGTTATTTTGGAGAAAAAAAACTTTGTCTTGTACAGTTTCATATCATAGCACACAATTATCTAAATTATTTTTTTTTAAAGAAAGTGTCATCATTAAATGATATGGTGTATATGAGCACATATAATTAATCCTCTGAGGTTGTACAAAAGTAATACTCTGATGAAGAGCACTAGTGCTAAAGAGAATGAGAAATTAACATAGAAAGCAAACCTGAATCTACAATGAAAAAAAAATCACTGCTTACATCTTGCTTGATCTTGCCGAGTTCATGCTTGTACTTGTCCCTTTTAGCTTGAAGTAGTTGTACGTTGTCCTGTGTCAGGGTGTGTTGGAGATTATCCAGACGCTCCTCTCCACCCATCTCCCATGATGCTTTGCCAAACTTCTTGCTGTCCACAGTCATTTGGGTGATGACCACTAATTTTTCATGAAATGATAAGATACACATAGAGGGTGAAAAATAAGGAGATGGAATCATTCTCTCATTGTTGCAATAAAATCTTTCTTGTCATTAATTCAAGACCTGAAAATTAAATTTAGAATAATTTTGGATTCCTTTTCCTTCACGTTTTTGAGTATTCATATCTAATGTAAGCATTTTATAGATTGATGTCACTCATAGGACAGTGACTTTTCTTTTGATCAGATGGCTAGATTGTATGGTCTCTCCTATTACTTCATAACAAAATTAAAATCTAGCAACGGCTGTGAAAACATCATTAAGATTAGTTATACTATTATTATATTTATGGAATATACTTGTACCTTTGGTTGTCTTTATGCAATCTTCAAAGTAGCTTATCCTCAACTTGTTGATTGCATCAATAGACTGCACATAATGTTCCTGCCATTCACTATACTCTATAGTACACTTCTCTCTTCCCTGTGTACTCATAGACTCATCCTCCAGTCTTTCCTGCAAATTCAGCAAGTGATCAAATGCTAGTTCTCTCAGATCTAGATAGGGTTGAAGGTACAGATTAAAGAGTTCTGCCTGGGAAGAAGCTAGATCACCTAAAACATCATCTTCCTTCTCATAGAGTTCCATCATCTCTTTCATTTTCTTCACAGAGGCATGAGTCTTGTGTGATACACGAAGCTCTTCCTCCTTCTTGGCAACATCCCCTTCATAAGCATCCTGCTTCAGCTTCCCAAAGCTCTCAACGTACCCCTCAATACCAACATGAGACTCAAAAAGGGTATCTATGATGAGTTTCTTTCCCGTAATACTGGCTGCTCGACTGAGGTATCTCGTAAGACTATCATCAAAATCATCTGGGATTTCAACAGTGTACACCCAACTCCAAATTCCCCGAGGGTCAAAGGGCAATGATGGCGGGTAATCCGAAAGCTCCGGTTTCACAAGGCACATCTGCTCATGAGCGTACTCTAGTTCTTGAATGGACATGAGGGCTGTCCAGCCTTCCTTGGTCCCATTCTGAAGAGCTCTATTTGTAGAAGTCACTTCATCCTTGTCAGCTTTACTGGATTTCTTCAAAGTCCTCCGAATTACTCTTTGCTCTCCCTCGTGACATACGATAGCGACCTTATGCAGCTGTTCATTCCATGCTACCTTGAAGCGGAGATGAGATGTTCTTGCTTCAGAGCTCTGGAATGGATCCGGCTGGATCGCAACCCAGTCATCTGAACTAAGTTGCCGCTCCATTATCAAACAATTATCCTGTGATATAAAGAATAAGAATTAACATTATGAATTTGCATTATTATATCATTAAAACAATTAGGATATAAATAAAGAAATACTTTACCTTGAAACAAAGCATGTTTTCCAATCATCACTGTATGATTGGAGTTGTCATTCATTAGAACAGTCAGTCTAGAGATTTTAGACTATTCCTGGCCATAGACTTCCGATTAATATTAACAGAAAGTATATTTTATCTTACAGGCCCCAGGGGCACCTCTTTCAATGTTTTATTTTTATTTATTCTATTTCAATCTCTTTTATTCATTTTAGTTTTTACTTTCTTGAATACATACATTTTAGAGTAAATGGCAATGGACATTGTATAGAGATTGACAATGCGCAGCTGTATTACTGCTGTAATTGACAGGAGATTAGAAGAAAGATGAGGCAACCAAGTGAAGCAAAGTCCATCCTACATTACTCGTATAGGCATCTCTAGCATTGAAAATATTGAACACCAGTCTAACTAAACTTTCAAAACCAAGATCTAAAACGTCTATTACTTAATAACAAAGATTAGGCTAGATTGAATTTATAACATGTTATAACTTATAAAGTACTTTGAAGTTTGATTGCACAATTGAATTCATAAATATTGGACAATGTTAGACAGTTAGAATAAGATTTAGAGTAGACAACACGTCAAAAGATCTGCTTGTTCTTTCAGATATATATCCACCTTTAAGCATTATCACAAACATCATGACAACATGTTCACAAAAATATGAATCTTTACCTACATTATGAAGGCATGATAATGCTTCAAAATTGCATCAAGTAATCAGAATTCAATGATGATTTAGTACAGAGTGGTTGTCTGCATCTACGTAGGGCTTGCACGTAACTGTAAATAAACAATAATGACGTCATTGTGTAATGTGCTCATTTCTTTGATCAATACGGGAGTTTCATGCACACTAGCTCAGCGAGTGCTCAATGCAAAGATTTGGTTTCAGTAAACAAGATGTCAGCTTCCATGTCGATAAAGAAACTCGGAGACAGGATTATTTAAACACTATATAACCAGGTATTTTAATGATATTTTCGATTAAAAAGTATCTTTAACTTATGATATTATCTTTATGTAGCTTTTGATTATATTAATGTAGATGTATTTGTCCGTTCTTACATGTAAAATTATTTTGTTGTCCGGTGATAGTCCCACTCCTATAAAATTTTGTATGCTTACTGGTTACCTTTCTGGCGCTCTCTTGTTGTCCCTCCGTTTTACTACAGATATCGTCGTGTTTTCCCTCATGGGAGTTTATATAATCTTATATCTATTGTCACAGGGGGTGTTACCGCTTGATTTGCAATCAATTGCAACTTTGTAGCAACACAAACTGACTCCCACATATATAACTCGATTCGACGATTGTCTCTCGATTTATAATATAGGCGCCAGATACACCTAGCTAAAGTAACAACATTTTTGCTGGTATGTGGTAAATAGATGTTGTAGGTAATAATGTAGGCCTATATTTATATCCTTGCCCCTTTGAGAGGAGAGGAATAAAGTTTTCATGCTCGTAATTCGTATGACTAAATGTAGACAGAAAAATCTGACTCTCGGAGGGTTTTTTTAACGATTTGTGACTTTTGGTGGTGCCCCCTCTGCGTAGCCAGGTGATAGCCTCAGCGAAGCAAATCCTGATCGAAATAGACCCGTTTTATCGGTCTAGACTAAATGTAACAATTTTGATAATAGTTTACTCTTTCATGTTTCTATTTGAGAAACTTAACAATTTAAATTTTAGTTCCAGGGAATATTATAGAATAACAATTATTTTTGTATAAAGAATTCAAGATTGAAAGTATATGTCAAGACAACAATCATCATTATTATTTTCTGAAAATTAGATCAGCAGTCAAAGAGGTTAGATTTATGTGTTTTGTCCAAACATTTTTTTGTGTCCACTGATTTGGCCAGTCATAATATTTTTTGTTTCAAGTTGGTGCTCTCTTCAGTCAAGCCCTGTGCTAGCATTTGGAAAAGTGACTCTGAGAGCTAAAGCTTATTTTAACGGGTGATTTTGATGTGGTAATCAACAAATTTAGTAGTCAGCGGGTTGTGTGCCAGCACCCAATATACAAGTGATATCTATTAATAGGATTTTGCCCCCATTGTTTTTCCTAATAGACTGTCTTCGTGTATTTAGGTAATTGTTTCTAGACTTTCAATTTATGCACAGTTACTTACTGTAAGTTTTCTTTGACATAAAATTGATGTTACATGTATTTTCATAAACTCTGAAGTAAAGGAACATAATTGGTGAGCTAAGAATTAGATTATACTGTCGTTAATTTCATTTATTTCATTTATTTGATCCATTGATTCAACTCATCTATCACACTTTCCCTTTTTTATTCCCTTCTTCATTTGTTTGACTTCAGGTTGCCACCCAGCCAGCTTTCCAGCCAATTGTGAAGATTACATCAAGGTATGCAGGTATTCTTAAAAATGGGCCAAGGATCCAATCTCTTGCGCCAGTTTCTTCATGTAATCCCCAAAAGAGGCCACAACACAAGTACACTCACAGCATGGCATGGTTCGACTTGGTTTCCAAGTATGCACGGCACTTCAATTGTTCCCTTGGATTACCATATTGCCTCAAGATGTAGAGAAAGGACCCTTTCTCCGTTGTGGGATTTGTCAGTTCATCCCACCAGGAGACTCCAAACGTCAAGTTTAAGAACTAATGATAAGGGAAGAGCAAATGAGAAGGAGGAACCAGAGTTCAAACCTTTCTACCGCCTGCCATCCATCGTTGGTCTACGAATCCTCTCGAGAGTGAAGATAGTCCAGACTTGTTTAACGTTAGCCATTCTTCCTCCTCTCTACTACTACCATGATGCTGGGATAGTCACGACCTGGCAACTTCAGTTCTCAACTGGCACTGCGACATTTGCCCTCTTCATGCTCTACACAATGAGTTACTTCCTCCGACGAGTGATCGGTGCAATGTACCTGCATTGTGATGGAACTCTCCTCAAAGTGTCCCATCTGACATTCTGGGGTAGCAGGAGGGATACTGTTCTTCCAGTGATGGATGTGATTCCATTGAGTGAAGGAATCAATAAACCAGATGAATTCTTGATGAAGCTGGAGAGGTATACCACAAAGGATATCTTGTACTTCACTCTGAGATTTGGACGGATCATAGATTTGGAAACATTTGAAAACGTGTTTGGTAGACCCTGATGAGTAATATTATCTAGCATTGTGAATCAAATTACAAGTCAGGTAACTCTGCCTAAGTAAATTTTCTAGGAAACACAAGAATCTGTTCGAAATTTTTACATAGGAAAATAACCCAGGCTTGCATCAACTGAGCTGATTATTTGGCTACACAAATATTTAGATAAGGTCAATTTTATGAATTAAAGATTTTGCTTTACATTTTTATTTGCATATATTATGGTGAGAGGTGGTATGCTTCTGCCTTTGATTTACAGATATTTTTAATGCCTTTTCCTCCAATTCAAATGCATTTGAATCTACATTACTTCCTAAAGATTTCTCATTGTCTTGTGGCCTCTCATTGCTAGTGTTAGAATGGCATAAAAAATCCACGATTGTACATCATGGTTGTATAATTCAAGAAAAGCATGAACTGATCTAGAAGTTAAATGAAGAGAGCAAATATATCTTAGTAACATACCCTTGATAACACACATAACTTGGTCTCAATGTGATTTTGTTCTCAAAATTTGTGAACCTGTTTGAAAATGCACCTAAGCACATAGACCTACAACAGCAAATCTTATGTTAGCAGAATCAATAGAAATTTCTGTAAAAATATAGGTCTCCACTTGCTTATATTGTTCCATTTGAGTTACCATGGCCGCTACATGCCTACATATACACGTATTCATGGAAACCACATTACTACATCGAGTTCCTTTGAAATGTTGAATGTTTTGAAGGAAATATTTCTGATGACATCAGATTTGCTGTAATTTCACAAATGAAGTTTTTGTTTTTATTTACAAAATCTAAGCAAGTCCACAAGGGTTTCCAGTTGGCCTTTTTACCAGGTACCTCAATACTGAAACCTAGGTTGTGTTTCATAAAGCTGTGCGTAGATTTATGAATGTGGTGACCCTTTCTAGCACTAAATCATAAGCCCTGGCACTAATTTGCACCTGACACGGTCACAAGTTGCTTGTAGAGTCGTGCGTAGATCTATGCACAGCTTTAAACATGATATAAACTATTTTCGAAAAATTCAGTCGAACACAAATTCAATGGTTCTTTGTAATGCTATTCAAATGGGAACCGGCTTGCGATTGTTGTGATCGCACACTTGAATACACTGCGTTCAGGTCTATTGCCTGTGGCCCTCTTGACTTATCCGAAATAGTTTATATCTTGTTTTTATGAAACATAACAGACGTTCGTGAAGCAAACCTACATGAATACATAATCCAGTGGTCAATGGGTTAACCCTTTCAAGACAAGTGAACACAGTTTTTCTGATGTATAAGTTTTGACTCATGGCTCTGAAATATATGCCAGACACATGAGCAGAAAAAGAAAACAGAATACATGAATCACTGACCATTTCCATTACATAACCATTTGGTGTTCTAGTTCATATTTGTCCAAAACCAGCTAAATCTGGAAGTTTGGGGATTTTCTCAATTGTCTGTAATACAGTCCAACCTCGTTATAAAGAGCACTGATATATAACAAGATCTCGTTATAACACGGTAGTTTTCCTGGCCCCATCTGTATTTAGTGTATTTTGGCCCTAATATAACAAGGTTTCGATACAATGATATAATTTCTCTGGACTCAAGGGCCTTGTCATAACAAGGTTTGACTGTATTTGATTTACCAAATTGAATTATTTAGAGGTCATGTAAGTATAGCTTGGTCAGATAAATTTGATACATATAAACTTGAAATGCCAATGATTCAGCAAGCCCATCCCCATATAATGGCTTAACTGTACAGAGTGAGAAAAATAGATACAGAGAGAGAGAGGAAGAGGGAGAGAGAGAGAGAGAGAGGGGGAGAGAGATGGAAAGAGAGAGAGAGAGAGAGAAGAAAGAGAGGGAGAGAGAGGGGGAGCGAGAGAGAGAGAGGGAGAAAAGAAAGACTGGGAGAGAGAGAGAGGGAGAGACAGAGATAGATAATGGGGAGGAGAGAAAGAGGGGATGAGGGAGAAGGGAAGAGAAAAAAGTCAGATGAGAGTGAGAATGGGAAAGTATCAGAGGGAGTGAGCGACTGTGAAAGGATATTCATAATAAGAGAATTCAGAGAGGGACGGAAGCTAGGCTCAATAGTAGGAGATAAATGGAGAGATAACAAAAACTCATCCAGAAGTTATTTGCAGTTAAGTGTGAAGTAAAGAAGAAACTAATGATATGTTACGTATCAAGAGAGGAAAAGAGAGAGGGAATTGGGCATGACAGAATCATTGAATGGCTAATGTCAGAATCCTGTCGTCAATATAACATGTATCAAATGATTAGAAGTAACACTAATAAAGAGAAAAGTAAAATGGAACGGATCAATGAATAAAGTAAATTTTCAGTGAAGTCGAAAAACTCCACATCCAAACATACCATTCATACTCTGAGATGATTGCCCCCAATATTTTTTAAATGGGATGTTCTATCAATGTCATGATGAAATCAGACACTTGAAATGAGAGCATTAAATATTTTACAATGAATTATGATGATTTGATTTTATTTACAAATGTCACTTGAAATATACATTTAATCATGAGACGTTACTGTCCTCACAATCTGTTCGAAAACATTATTATATCACGGAATGGAATTTTGTTCAGTTCCATTCATTGTGCCCCAACAGGAGGATAAAATCGAAGCTACGCAAAGTCCGGGCGTCTGCTCATGATAAACCTTTATTCGACATTGAGATTTTATGATTGAGTTACCGTGGCAACTCTTTCATGGCGGTATATTATAAAGTGTCAGTGAACAACCAGCAACACCTGTCAAAGCGCGCGGATACTGTTTGAACGAGCTCCAATCATCTTCCTCGATATCATACTTCTCCACAGACAGCAGCCAGGATTTGCTCTCCCAGTTATACCCTCCGATTAAATAGATCTTTCCATCGACAACGCTTGCAGCCATCTCTGCGCGTGGTGTTGCCATCGGGGAGAGTTGGATCCATGTATCATTTCGGGGGTTGTATTGTTCGATGTGAGCGATGCACCTCACTGCGCCCGAGCTGTCTGCAGTGGCGCCTCCAGCCAGGTAAAGGTAGTCACCATAGGAGAGGAGAACTGAGAAGAACCGAGGAATGCTGAGACATTTCTTCTGTAGCCATTCTCCTGTATCATCATCGAAGCATTCCACCCTGCTTGAAATCTTTTGGTTTCCTATTAAATGATGTTGGGAAATAAATTCAAATTCATGTGCTTGATATTTATCCTCATTGTAAATATGAAATTTCGAAAGCCTTACTTTGGCACAACGTCCACTGAATCGGCATCCACAGTATCGCCATCTCATGTAACCACTACATGTACTACAACTTTATCCAATCATCATCATCTTCATCATTTCCATCATCGACATCATCATCATCATCATCATCATTGAAATCATCATCATCATCATAATCATATACCTCATTCTTCTCTATCACCATCATTATGCCTCACCGTCGTAACGATTAATAACAAGCCATAATCCATATTTATTATTCCTTGACAGTTATTGTTGATAATATTTAACCACTGGTGATAACAATATGTCGTTCATAGCGTACTTTTATTCATGAAAACTTGCCATGACGATCAGTTAAAAATTGCATCTTTCAGAAGAATGCATTTTATCATTCCAATCGCCCTGTATTCATTTGACTATCAGTCATGATCATTATTATCGCGAGACTAATCTTCGTCAGCTTAATCAAAAATGTGTCTTTTTAGCATCATCGTCATCAGGATTATCATCATCAACATCGTCGTCATCCTCATCATTATCACCATCATTAAAATCAAAATCATCCGTTCAAACCACCATCGTTGTCACTGTAATCATTTTTATCAACATCTTATTCATCATCAACACCATCGTCATCACGATCATACTAAATCTTCTCATTTAAAGTACTATCGTCATCACGACAGCGTTATTTTAATTTAATTCTTCGTCACCTCTTTTATCTTCTGGATAATCACGTTGCATCGGTGACGACATTCATAATTTCTTCTTCATCACCCATTTCTTGCCAATTTAAAATTCATTATAAACTAGGTCACAATAATCATCTTTTACGATCGTCTCCCTTCTCTTACCTGACCCTCCCATGGCATAAAGTTTGTTGCTATGTGATGCTAAGGCAACACATCGCCTGGGATCACTCAGACTCTCCACGGCTTCCCATACATCGTGACACGGATCGTAGCATTCCACAGCTGACAGTGAGGTTTTGTCATCGACTCTCCCTCCTAATTGTGGGACAAAATTTTAATTATTGATATAGAATATCAAACAGACACTAACAATAGGAGTATATAATGAAAGACTGGTCGTACTTTCTGTACCAGAGTAGACCCTACGATTATTAAATACTACTGTCGGAAGTTCTAGCATAGTAGTAATAGCGTTGTGGTGTAAACGCTCATTTTTATTCTTGAATGCTGAGCGCCTGGTAGGAAAAAGGTCGCGGACTATTACAAAATGTAAAATAAAAAGAAATAAGATGAACTTAAATTTGCAACAATGCAATTGTTCAGGGATCATGGAACGGGGTGGGGATGTGGCTGCACCCCAACTTTTCAAATCGTTGCGCGGTCCCTGAGTATGATATTATGTATTTTACAGATTTCTTTCTTTATATATGAAAAATGATCGACATTTTCGCTTCCAAACCTTTCGCGCATTGCACATTACATGATTATCCATGTTTTCACAAAGTGACGGTACCCAAAGGATAGATTGTTACACTGATGAAGTCCCGACATTCAAACAATATTTAAAGGACCACATATTGAAATGCATTTTAATTCTTGGGAAGAACATGTTTAAATGCAAGTTTAACTTACTGTACAGATAGTTTCATGCAACAATACCGATTGGGTACCATTAATTCGTAAAATCACGAACGATATGATTGGATGGCACCTCAAGAATATTATGCTAACTTCGCCTAATATAAACTAATGGAAGATCTTAAAGATATACAGGAATGACCATCTTTTAAACGTGCCACGAAATCATTTTGACGATATTACACATTCTAAATACTTCAAACTTATACTCACCGACTGCATATATCTTCCCATTGAGGACACCTAACTGAAAGCTTTCTCGTGCATCAATCATATCAGCTACATGAAGCCAGACATCAGTCCGTGGGTCGTATCGATGTGTTGATCGGAGTGGGTTGCCTGCTGCTGTCGTTTCCCGCCCACCGGCTATGTACAAGAAGCCTCCCAATGTTGCAGCTGGAAAATAAGTTGATATAATTATTCAATTTCTTTCTTTCAAACCAATGTAAAAACAAACAAACAAACAAACAAAAAATCGTACTACAACATTCATCTATCTCAGATAACAAAATATTTTATCCAATATTTGACAAAGTCGTAGAAAAAAAATCCTTGCCATTTGCTTCCCCTACCCTGATCTCAATTATGAATCAAAATGACAATTGAATTTTAATCTTCTTTCTTTTTTTTAAATAAAAAAACCCGCCTGATTCAAACCCCTGCAAATGCAGGAAGCAAAATGTATCTGAAATAAAATGACAAAGGGAAGATTTTTCTCGTTCTAATGTTTTGTTCCTTTTAGTTTTCCTTCATGCTTGTTTTTCCCACACATTATATTCTGGGTGCCTTATCCCCTGAATACGGACCTGAGCTATAAGAATTGGATACATTCCAGAATTATTAATTTCTTGAAAATTCTTTGCGTCGGGATGTTGGCTTGGATAAAATCACGAAAATATAATTTTATGGGAAAATTAGGCATGGACACAATGGGGAAGATATCATAAGGAAGCCTAAACAACGATTGATTAACCATCATGACAAGATGCATTCAAAGCCTCCTTGCAGCCCCGTTAACAGAACACTGAGGCACCCACTGAACTAAATGGAATAGCGCCCTCTCTTTCGTCAACATCTATGACGTGCCTGCGTCCGTCGACAGGTCTCTTGTTGGTCGAGTGACCTAATTGAACGGTTCTGGCTGTTGATACCCTTTATTTAGTTTGATTAGTAATCGATGTTACTGTCTCTTAGAAATATCGGAAAAGATTCGGATTAGCTTATGTTATACTTTACTAATATATTGGGAAAACGTGCATACAGGAACAATTCTATATGGCAAGCTTCGATTAATTGCAATTTAGAGTCAATCACAACGTTTTGCAACACTCCAATACGAATAATCCTACATCTATAAAATACAATTTTGTTCCACAGACCTGCATGGTGGTGCCTTGGGTGCTCCATCTTCGTCAGTGTCGCCCACTCCTTAGTGGCCGGGTTATAAAACATGACGTCACACCCAACGGGTTCTTTGATTCGTCGGGGCTGACCACCCAGCGCGATGGGCGTCGTGATATGAACAGACGACCTGGGTACGGTACGCGATGATTGCAAGACGCTCTGACGGTGTGGAAGGCAGTGGTAGTGCAGTGCGTCTTTGACCAGGGACTCGCATTGAGGGTTTCGCATGATGTAGGGTACGCTCTCTACGAAGTCAACGATCTCGGTGGGCGTGATCATCGGGAGTCGGACCCGTCGCATGAGTTGCACGAGATAGGGTAGTCGACCATCGAGATCGTACTCCAACCACCGAGTGCATGCATGAAACACCTAAAAAGAAACAATTGTTTATCGTATTTGTTGTATTCTATACGGAAACTGGAGAAGTGTATTCAGACATTGATGTGGGGGCTGGGGGCGGAGGTGTCTCGAAATTAACTTGTTTAAATAGCTGTCCTATTTTCAAGGTCAAATGCTTTAAACAATTATACATCCCGTCATAAAATGGAAATAAAATAACCATGAAAAAATATATATCATAATCCCGGTACATCATAAATCCTACATCACATAAAATTATCATTATCAATAAATGGAATTTGATGAAAAATATCACAGTATCGAGAACCCCCCCCCCCCCCCCCCGTGGAAAAAATGTGTCCTACCATTTGTCGTATACAATTTTTGTTGCCATAAGAAAAACAAATATTGCAAACTTTTGTCAGATTTTTTTCATATTTTTAAATTTATGGCTAAACATAAAATGAATAAGTAAATGAAAAAAAAATATCACACTTACCTCTAGTTCGTCATCTACATGTAGATCATCTCTCCCAACCAAACAAAGAAGTGTCTCCTCTGATAACTCTAAGAATTCCTCCATGGATGAAAGGTCAACGAATGTCTTCGCCACTTGTTGGCACGCCCTCTCAAAAATATCTTCCATGTCAAAAGAGATAGCCACAGATAACGTCCGGAGGCAGGTCTCAGATGTGAGATTTTCTAGTAGAAAGTTTGTGCATGACTCTAGTGCGGTCTGTATTTTGAGATAGAGTGCTGCGTTAAGAAGTTCATCAATGTTGTCATAAGTGACGTGAAGACTTGAGGTATACATGGACTCGAGAAGAATCTTAACGATCTCGTGGCTGACACCGTGAAGGGTGTAAACGAACTGTTCTCCATCAGAGTCGGGGTCATCTTCTTCCGAGGTGAATAGCTCGCAAAAGTAGCCGCTACAAGCAGCTAAGATCAACCTATGAGCTCCCACGCGGTGGTGTCCCACTGCAAGGACTACATCCTGCATCAGTTTCTTGCGCCATAGAGCGGTGACCGCGCCTAGAACCTTGGTTGCGTGGTTTGCTTCCTGATCCTGGACATTGAGGTTCGATGCCTCTACGACAGTACTCAGGCGGGATAGTTTCGTTGGTAGGATGCCTGTAGTTGCTGGTCGACGTTTGTTATTCTTCTCGTAGTCTTGACTTATTGGGGTTCTCCTGGAGATTCTTGGGGGCATTCGGTTTGAGATGTATTGGGAACTTTCCGATTTCTTTCCAGTTGTTGGTGGCTTGCTTTGCTGTTTCTGTTTGACATTTGGGAGTTTTGTTTTTCTTCTATCTTTTGAAGCATTCATGTTGGCTCTTGGTTTCTGCATTTTCTTTGAAGTTTATTCATTTTCACTTTGTTGAAATGTTGAGGGCCTAAACGTTCTGGTAAACCTTCTTCATAATGGCCTCCGCCACGCCTCCCGATCCCTATCCCTTGTGCATGTGATCCGTGTTTTTATTCACATTTCATTATTCAGAGCGCGTCACCATGCACTAGTCGCGTATAGTCATAATCGTATTGCGTCACAATCAGATACAATGACATCACAATTAATAATCATCTGAGCCTGTACGTTTTCCTTGCCTCACCACACCCGTACCCTACACCTCCATACCCATCTTCTTCTCGTTTTAATAATTATATTAACAGTATGCTCGTACACACACACACACACACACACACACACACACACACACACACACACACACACACACTTTTTAAAAGCATTTCTATCACTTTTTTCCTAGTTTCTAGTGATTTATATTCAGATTCGTTTGGATTGAACTTCCACTCATCAGCTAGGCTACCCCTCCCACCCACACACACATTTTCTCGTACACGGCTTTCTTGAATTATTTTGTTTTGAATTATTTTTTTTCAACACGATTACAATGCAATTTTTCAATTGAGATCAAACTCAAAGTAAAATTCAATTATGTCATTAGACATAGATAATGAGTTGTCGAACTGGTATTTAAACAGTCTAAACATGTTTAACGTACCCATTCTTACATTTCCCATTTCCTCTTTCTATCTATTATTGATTTGAAGTGAGAATCAATTATAAGCTTGGGGCATATTTTCAGTTATGGTAGTTTTATCGCTTTATTTCTGTACCTTTAACTGTAATCCGCTGTGTGCAACACAGCAAGGCTACCAAGGCAATTTTAATAAACTTTTTTTGTTCAAGTTTAAAGATGGAGAAGCCCTCAAATATTGTGCTTCCAGTGAGTGGAGAGGAAAACAACACAGTACAGAGTTAGACAGCCTATTCAGGATTTATAGTTACTGATAGTGTAGATCTTTGAGTTGAAATGTTTTCACCAATTGTTATGACATTAAGCTAGTGGGCAAATCTGTTACAAACACCTATACATTTGGGCAATTCTAAAATGTTCTTAATTTATAAACTATTCAATTTGGTTTCAACAAATGGGCAATTCCATGGTAACGGAAGGACATTCAGATTTTTTAAAAAAAGTTTAAGCAAGAACGGCAAGAAAACAAGTGATGGAAGAACATTTCAAACCTTGCAAAAGGAAGGCTAGAACAAAGTTCTTCAATATCCACTGATGTTTTTTTGTTGAATCTCTGAATCAGTATTAAGATATGCCTTTTAATGTGGTCATTAACGGAAGGACAATGGCGTCCTTCCGTTATCGACCTCATTAATTTGCGTATCTTATAAATATACTGATTAAGAGATTCAACAACAAAAAAATCAGTGGATATCGAAGAACTTTGTTCTATAGCCTTCCTTTTGCAAGGTTTTAAATATTCTTCCATCACTCGTTTTCTTGCAGTTTTTGCTTGAACTTTAAATTGTTTGTCTGAATGTCCTTCCGTTTCCATGGAATTGCCCATTTGTCATGTTTGTTGAAACCAAATTGAATAGTTTATAAATTAAGAAAATTGTTTTAAGCCACGAGACCGCGGATATTTGGGTCGGGGGGTGGGTTTCAGTAAATACGTGCAAGCTTATGGATGTGAGTAAAATACACAGCACCCCCTACACACACATACAC